>JAPMOB010233044.1:0-11700 GCA_029875015.1 Lepomis gibbosus
CTCCATAATGTTTTGTGGCTTTGGGAAACAGTGCTCTGCGCTGTCCTGGGACTACTACGCACCGACACGGGTCTGGACGCACACGGACTGGGATCTGACCATCCGCGGTGTAACTTTTCTTTTATGTTCAGAGTGAAACATTGTCCAAACACAATGATAAGCTGCACCACGTCTGTACCACCTGTTCTGTACCAACTTCTACAAACTAGAAGTTTTTGTCTGTTCCTAGAATTATAAATTGGCTACTTAAGTGGTGCTCCAAGAGATAGATTTAGCACTAAAACGCCCATCAAAGTCAAGTCTTAAATAAGCTCCAAATGAAAGAATGTTGCTCTGATGAAAAGCTGCTCCATCACCTCCGGGACTGGGCTTTACTCACTGACCCAGGACTCACATGGACAGAAATCAGCATGCCAGAGTCTGGGGACGCGTGGCCTTTAGCGGGGGTCTCGGTGTTCGCTGTGCGGTCATAATATAAAGTTTGTCTTATAATAAATGCAGGGCTTTGTGCGCGATATGTCTGTGCCCGCCTCACCTAAAGGGCGTGCGTGGGGCTGTGTCCATTTTGGCAGCCAGTCTCAGTGCCTCAAGCCATCCGCTAATGCTCTTCGTTGTTTAAATTTTTTTTGCTTGTAGCCTTTTCATTTGAAGACATGTTAAAACATGCTTTGATTTGTATTTGGACTATTTTATCGTAGCTTTTGGTGCCTTTTATTTGGGTTTGCTTTTAATGACTGCTCAATAGGCCGTATAAAGTCCGTGTTGCTCAAATATAGGCTAAACACCAAAATTAATGTTTCAAACGTTGTTTCTGTTACAGTGGGTCATAATATATCATGTATTTTAGATTGTCAGTGCGTTTTGTGCTGTTAGGAAATGATTTCTGAGCATTTCGGCTCCAACTCAAAACTTGCGTAGATGTAGACCACCTCTTGAGCTGGCGTAGGATTTGAGCGTGCCGTACGCCAACGTCCATATTGATAGCCTAAATCTCAAAGTCACCGTGGTTTTGGGCGTACGCCAGGTGTACGCTGGAAATTTGGTGTACGCACTTTTGATAAATTAGGGCCAATGTGACTTGTAGGGTTAAAGCGCTCTGAGTGGTCAGAACAAGTACAGTCGATTTACCATCAGGGACCTATGCCAGGATCCTGTTAGTGGTTTACAGCTCCGCCTTCAATAGCAGCAAGCCAGCTCTGCAGAACAAGCTCACCCAGCTGAATGTGCCTGACTCTACCTGCATGTGGATCACAGATTTCCTGTCTGACAGGAGGCAGGATGTGAGGCTGGGGAAACATGTCTCTGACTTCCAGACCATCAGCACTAATTCCCCCGAGGCTGCATTCTTTCCCCCTCTGTTCTTCTCCCTGAACACCAACAGCTGCACCTCCAGCAAAGCTCTTAAAGTTTGTGGATGACACCACCCTCACTGGGCTAATCTCTGGTGGGGATGAGTCTGCCTACAGGTGGGAGATTGACCATCTGGTGACCTCAGAGAACAACCTGGAGCTTAAGACAGTAGAGATGGTTGTGGATTTCAGAAAGGGGCCAGCCCCACCCACCCCAATCATGTCTGCTATCACCCATGGCCTCAAGTGGGAGATGAACACCAAGGCAAATTCCTTGTATGTTAAAACCTAAATGGCAAGAAATCTGATTCTGATATCTCATAATGATTTACATTTTTTAAGGGTTTTAAGATCTGAAGGAAGCATCAGTGTTATGTGACAGAGAACTTTCTTTAATATTATTATGCTGCATTTTATTTGCTCACTTATCTGTTCAATGCCACTGAAAAACAAACCCTTTAAAACTGGACCTGATGACAGGATTTATGTTTAACAAGAGTTCCCTCATTTATGTTTTGTCAAATCTCTCTATTGCTTAAGACTTATTATCACATGAAAGCATGAATATGACTCATAAACTATGTCTTTCTCTTCCCTAAAGTCTCACTAAGATCGCTTATATTTCTAGCCCTGTGTAGGAACCTTTAGTTCCACTGTGTGAACTTGCCTGAGAATTTTCTCCCAGTTTAATGGCTGCTGCAGCATCTGGTGTATGTCCGGCTAATTCTTCCCACAGAGGTGTCAGCACATTACCTGGAGAGATGCTGCAAGACACGGCACGCAGTGTTATTGGACAAGAAAGGGTACTATTAGATTTGTAGTCAGTTAAATATTTGTAGAAAGTGTTTGCTTTGCATAATTTATGTAACTATATAAGAGCAATGTTACTCCAGACACACTTACATGGACGTCGCCATGTTGCGCCGCCATGTTTCTAAAGTAGCCGAAAATAGACAAACGGCTAGAAGTAGTGGTAGTAGAAGTCTGGTTTATTAAAAGTAAGAAAAGAAGAGAATTTTGGACAAATGGAGGCCCACACATATTATTTAGCTCAAAAGTCGACAGAGCTCGTCTGCCACCTTAGCTTTTCCTGACTAATGGTGTATTCATGGTGTCAGAATGATCAGAATCTTTTTTTTCTCCTTTTTTGCAAAAAGAGAAATAAAGTGGGGCATAAAGTATAAAGTATACAGAACTTTGATGCAAAAATCACGTATTGTATTTACATATTTTGCAAACATGGAATTATAATGGTTAGTTTGCTGTCCAAGAGTGAACTAGATGTCTGCATGTTGTTTATGCGCTCTGATAATATGATAACGCATCTTTGTAGTAGCATCCATGTTGATTTCACATTCTGACTGAAGAGCCCATGAACACACACTGAAGTCACAACTCGGGAAATGGGACCCTCCGAGAAACACTTGAACGCACCATGAACCTTTACACCAACACACTGAACCTTTAATCATCTCAAGGCTGCTCAGATTTATCTAGTGACCCTTTGGAGGGGCTCACCAGCTAGGTTGGGAACCACTACTAAACTGCCTATATAAAGTAGTAGTGTATAAAGTAGTGAAAACTAGCTAACTGTTTGTAAAGTAGTTAAAACTAACTGTCTGACATACTAGTAGAAATTGCTGCTAGAACAGTAAAATAACTTAGACAATGATGCATCAGTATTAACAATCTTATAGTGATATATAATAACTCAGTCGCACAATGAGTACTTTTACTTTTAATACTTTAGGTAAATTCATTTAGTCAATGTTAAGTATTTTGGGGGGGTTTGATTGCTTTTTTGAATACTGGCACTTTATCTTTAGTGAACAATCTGAATACTTATTTCACCACTGTTAATAAGTTAATAAAAATAAACAAATATATCAACTATTACAGTAATTCTTTGACTTGACTTATAATAAATAAATAAACATAATAGCACTTACACAGACCCTTTAAACAAAATATCATGGAAAGCCACAAGGAAATTTCCCAGATAATGTACAACTAGTGAGAGTAAAATCAGTGGTCTAAGCAAGGAGAAGGATGAAGAAGGACCGAGACTGAATGGTAGACTAGACTGAACAAAAACCAGTTTGGCTCACCAGTTGACTCGGACTCCATATAGGCTCTCATCCACAGCCATTGCCTTTGTCATTGAGATTATCGCCCCCTTGTGGAGAAAACATTACATTACAGAACTACTTCTTCAGCTGAGATTGAAGGATAATATACACTTGCTGCCAGGAAGATTCACTCACCTTGGTGGCAACATACGGTGCAGCATCTTTCTGACCGATGGTGCCCACCAGACTGGAAACGTTAATGATGTTTCCCTGACGCTGTCGCAGGTACGGCAACACATGCTGAAGAGAGAGGGAGACATTCAATGACTTCAAAGATGCTTTGTACATATAATATGTGTAGGAGTGAGTAACAGAGGTCAATGGAAGCAAAGAAAGGTCGTAATAATTTTAATTTAATTTTTATAAGCAACTGATAACGACACAACCGGAATTTCCCCTGCCTCCTAATTTAAAGGTTAGAAAAAACTTACAAATTCATTTTTAAAACTTAAAGAGTTTCAGTCACTCAACTCCTTTTCCTTGGATCATGTGACTGACAGAACTTCACCTGATAGGACACAGATCTTATCAGTTTTATTCAGGCCTGATTTGTTGTCCTTGGTTCCTGAATGGTCAAATATTGATTTTGTTTATTATCTTCACTAATCCAGTTTAAGCAGTTGACATTTTGACTCAACTTGAGACCTAAAAAAGGACCTATGTATCCTGAGCAATCTGAATATAGATTTTTTTTTTTTTTTTTTTTTTTTTACAATATTGGACATTTGAATTGTCTGAATCTGAATTTCTGAAGCCTTAATACAATATCTATTCAAAACAATACACCCTGTTTCTGAAAATTGCACAACTGGAAATTTTAAAGAGAGGAATTCACATAACATAAACTCAGGGAGAGGTTTTTCAAAGTAAAATATTTAAATTTATAATATATTTTGTGAAGTATTAAAGAATAAAGCATTTTGTACAGGGGTCCTGTGGCAGTTGCATCTATCCCACCCTGATTTCCCATCATCTCTCTGCTGTCCCTGTCCAATAATAATAATTTCAAAAAATATTATTATTCAGTACAATAAGGTGTTTAGTTGCTAAAAAAGCGTCAAATGCTTCTTTGCCTTTATTTGCTTCCAGAGGTCAGCATTTTTGGGGGAGAGTTTTAATAAGTTATTTCCCCAATATTAACCCATTTTAAGTTTCACAAAATACAAGTTGGAAACATTACTTTCGAAGCCAAGAAGTAGCTGATGAGGTTCAGATTCAGCAGATCCCTAAACTCGTCTGCTGTGGTGTCATCAGTAGGTTTATGAGGTGGGTCTGAAGAGGGGAAACAAGACATACAAATAATGTGTACCACCAGAAGCATCTCCATGCTCATAATCTTCTGTGAGACTCACGCCACCCTGCATTGTTGACCAGGCAGTCAATGTGTCCATAATGCTCCACTGTGACAGCAATCAGTCTCTGTGGAGACACAGTCACAACAGCTGCATTTCAACAAGGAGCAGGCCAGTGACACCAGTTACTGCCAAAGCAGCTGAAAGCACTTTGTCCAGGAGAGCAAACAGAAGCACAAGCAAACACAGAACTGGCCTGGAGTCCAGTCAGAGTTATAGTTTTACAACTATTCTCAGTCTAGTATAGCAAGCTGGACAGATACAAACACAAATCTTAAAACTTTAAGAGTAGGCATAAGTCACTTTCAAAATAAAACATGTATTTTAGCATTGAGGTAAAATGGAGAGATAAACAGGACATGTCAGGTCTTAAGATGCACTTTTACCTTGATGTCCTCCTCTTTGGAAACATCACATGTGACAAATTTGCATGAGCCTGGCCCTGTTTTGTTTAGCTGTGCCTCCAGAGCTTCACCTACTGCACCTGTAATAGGCTACATGTCGGATTACGATGAAAAATATAGTCCTGTACTTAAAAGATGCATCTGGTGAAAATCATATCAATTCAATACAACTAAGATGATAAAGCAATAGTGATACATGTTCTTAATTAATACAGGATTGAATGAAAAAAACGAATAAAAATAATATTAGGCCTACTAACCTCCTCTTGCACAAAACACCACTTTAGCCCCATTTTCCACTAAAAAAAAGACGCAAAATGTTCAGTGCGCCACTTCCTGCTCTGATCACAAACAAATTCACATAATATAACGATCATTACCATACCAAACACTTTGACAATCCCTCTGCCAATCCCTTTGGATCCTCCGGTGACAATCACAACTTTGTCGTGGTAGCGGAGGGACATTTTGCCTGAGATGATTATGATTTATCTGGTCGTAAAAACCCTGCAAATCTGCGCTGCTGACAAACTGCGCTCCTGTTGCCCTGCAGGACACGAGGAATGATTAATTTTTGCACTTTCTTCGGTCTAATTCTTCACAGCACGTCTGTGTCTCATCTACTTTCTCAAACTAAGCCCCGTTTATAAACGCAGTTTGTGTCTGAAGATCAAAGTTCCTGAAAATCATGGGGTTTGCTCTGCTGCATTCAGGCGCTATTACAAATATTGGAAATCACAAATCTCACATAAAATTGCCAGTAAAGGGGGGAATTGGACAGTGGACATTTAGTCGCCAAATTGTAAATGTTATATCCTATAAATAAAATTAAAGCCATTTTAACATAACATGGTAAAATGACATAAAACTTTTATGGCTGCTGAATAAAGATGTCAAGAGTCTACATCCATGCTAACACAGTGGTGATCTGAGCTAAAGGCTAACACCACCATGCTACCATGCTCCTCACAATGACAATGCAAACATGCTGATATCAAGAGGAATATTGTCACCTTATTTGCATTGTGAACACAAAGTAGCCTACAGATGAGGATGATGAAAGTTGGATGATGAAAGTTTTGCAGATCTTTGAATTTAAAATTTTAACCAGATGATGGCGCTGGATGAAAAGTCAGACGATCACTGAAGTGTTTGCAATTCCTTCTGAGCATCTGTACCAAATTTTGTGCCAATCCATCCTGTACATGTTGATATTTCACAGAATAGTAGGTGAAAACATGTCACCCAAAATAATTAGGATGAATCATCTGCATACCATAAATCTCTGTGTGAAACCTTATGCAAACCCATCAAAAAAGTGAATAACCGAACAACCAGCTGACCACCTGAGTATATTCCTATTCCTAGAGCCTTTTAGCTTGCGTGGCTAAAATAAAAAATAAAACATAAAATAAAAGACTTTTGTTTTAAATGACACTGATTAGGCCGGACTAAGTTTAATTAGTCACTTGACTTGTGTCCAATTTCTTGTTGATTTAATATAGGCTACTGTCAGACGAAAATGGGGATTTACTCTGGGTTTTTGAAGGCATCATTTGCAAAGTTCTTCTGTTATAAAATCTTGGGAATTGTAGTTTCATGTCGCACAGACACAGTGCCACACAGAAATGCCTGAGTGTAGACTTCATGATCGTGTCTAAAATAACCACAGACAGATTTATAGTTGGAGGTCAGTTTTCATTTGCCATTTCTTATTTTCCCCTGTTTTAAATTTGTGGACAATTCTTTACAAGCCATTTTTTTATATATAAAAATAGATGATGACAGCAAAGCAGTTAGAGGCGAGATGAAAAAAATAGTAACCACATGTTTGCGGTCTCATCCCAGAGTGTAAATTATCATCTTAACTACCACAATTTTTTTTTAACATAATAGTTTTGGCCTCAGCTATGTGAAAGCTCATGTGCACCCATGTGTGCAAACATGTACAGTATGTTTAAGAAAGAGTGAGGGGTTAAGAGGTTGACATTTTGGGGCAAGGAGGGTTGTTGGGGGCAGAAAAAGGGGTCGAAGATTGAATTTCGGCCCTACAGCATTCCCGGGGGGGGCGTACTGAGCGTGAGAGAGAGCACAAGGGAAGACAGTGAGTGACCTACAAACAAGCTTAACTGCCTTAACTTCACCCGCTCTGCACATTAACACCCCAACAGCCCCTGAAGGAGCCACACTGCTCCCTCTGCTGCCTCCCCTCCCCTCCCAAACATGACCCACGAAGGTGGGACGATATAAAGGAGTAGGAGGGGTTGTCTTGACATCATGATAAGGGAATTGATACACAAACTGTCTCAGAGGAAGAGAAGGGTCAGCCCAAAAGGCACCCTGAGGTGGAGGTACAGTAGGAGAGTCATGGTAACTCTCTGGAGGTGTGATTAGTTGGAATAGGCAGCTCTGGCCGGCAGACAGGTGAGACGCCTGGGTGCACCGGACATGGGGAAAAACTGGTGATGAGCATGGAGCGGACTGGATGTGTGGAGCTTTGTGTCTGCATGGTGTGATTTACAGTCAGAATAAGGTGGAGAAAGCTTAAAAACTGCATCTACTTTGAAAAAGACTATATTTACTTTGAAAAGTAAATATAGTCACTGTAGAAAGTAGAAACCACTAAAAGTGGTTCATGGTTACGGTGATCAATCACTTATACGGATCAAAAAGTTTATAGTAATCAAGAAGTCAGTTTACAGAGTTACATTTTGGGTATTCATTCATCACAACATCTAAAAACGTCAGATTATTTTATGAATATATTTGTTTACAAACTATGCTACCAGTTCAGCATTTATAGACAAGAGGCTGTTAAAATTTACAAATGCACTGAAACCACCTCCAAGCTGTGGCTTAGCAGCCTGTTTGTACTACTGATGTACAATCCAGTTGTAGGCTATAGCCTAATTATAATTTGAACTACAGTAAGCTATATTTTACATACAGTACTGTTATGTATGACTGTATAGTGTATTTGATTTATACACAGTACAGTAATTTTATTTATTCAGTAATTTGACAGTGTCGTACATGTTTGAAACAGCTGTACTGTATTTTGAAACACTGTAAAATTCAATAAATAGTGAAGTTGTCCCTTTCGTTACTTTTTATTTGTGAAATAAATATACAAATGTCAATAAGTTAATAATCTGCATGAGAAATAAAGAAGAAACTGTTTATAATAATCATCTGTTTATAGTGATCAAACCGGACTGATGTGATCACTGTGATACCCTGTGCTAGTGCTTTTATCTACTCATGTTTGTTGTTCTGTTGTTCTGCATTGCCAAGTATACCTTGATTTGTTTTTTCTGTAGAGCAAAGAGACAAAAAGAGTGATTCAACAGAGAGGGAAAAAAATCAAATATTGAGAGATGGATAGTCAAGACAAGGGAGGAGGAGGAGGAGAGCAGACAAAAGAAAAACAGACATCTGAGGAGGTTGGTGATGAAGACAAGCAGACCAAAGACAAGCTGGAGAAGGAAAGCAGTAAGAAGGAGCTGAGAGGAGAGATCTGTAGGGAGAACCGTCGCTGCAGGAGTGGCTGGGCTCTGACTGAACGCCTGGCCATCAACGTGTCAGGGATGCGTTATGAGACCCAGCTCCGCACCCTCGCCCAGTTCCCCGACTCCCTGCTGGGTGACCCCCGGCGGCGTCTTCGTTACTTCGACCCCCTGCGGAATGAACTCTTTCTGGACAGGAGCCGTGTGGTCTTCGATGCCATACTGTATTTCTACCAGTCAGGCGGGAGGCTGAGGAGGCCTGCCAACGTCCCTCTGGACATGTTCCTGGAGGAGCTACGCTTCTACGAGCTCAGCGAGGAGATCATCGACCGCTACAAAGCGGATGAAGGCTTCCCCAAGGAGGAGGAGAGTCCCTTACCCACCAATGATTTGCAGCGTCGCCTGTGGATGCTGTTTGAGTATCCGGAGTCCTCCGGTGGGGCTCGGATCATCGCCATCATCAGCGTCATGGTCATTGTGATCTCCATTCTCATCTTCTGCCTGGAGACCCTCCCTGAGTTCAGGCAGGAGAAGGAACAGAGGGAGGTGAGGATGGCACTTACACATACAAGCTACTTATGGGTGATGGGGAGAAAGAGAGAGGATTCACAAGGCTGCAGAAGGGGGTTATGTCAGTGGAAATTCATTTAACGTAAAGAGACAACCAGTTGAGTGAAGGAGTGAGCTGATGGGGTGCAAAGAGAAGAGAGGTTAACACAGTGAGGAAGTGACGAGGAGAATATAGAAGGACCAAAGGTGCTGACAAGTGTCGCAATGCATAAACCAGCTCTTGCACCACATCTTTAGCTCCTCTCCCAACACTGAGGGAAAAAAGTGAGTAAAACTGTAGGAGGATTGGGAAAGCCATCAAAGTTAAGAATCAAGGTTGAGGAAAGGGGAAGGCAAAGGCAGCAGAGGATAGTTTTCCTGAGATTATTTTGGACTTGTCGTTAAATCTGATCCACTCAGATTGAGGGGAAGGAATGAGGGAGATGAGGAGGGCAGTAAAACCGCTGGTGGAAAAATAACAGTAAAGAAAGAGGAGGGCAGGTTGGATGGACGTTTACTGTTAGAGGAGGGATACGTTGACGAGATGATATGCCTTGTCGGCCACTCAGGAATGACTGCCAGAGCCAACAAGTACATTTAGGCAGAGTGGATACTCCATATCAAAAGGACTTAAGTAGAAAAAGAGTGGAAGGACTTGGAGGTAAAGAAGCTAGTGTGAAGGGAAGGGAAGGGAAGGAGGGGAGCTTGTCTCACGTTACCCCTTGGAGATCTAAAGGGCTATATATAGAGGAAGGATAACCCTAACAGCACATCAACACGTAAATGAATGTCTGTATTAATAAACGTTGTGACTCATAGGCTACACACTGAAAACAGCTTGGAAAAGTGGCTTGCAGATCAACCTTTCTGATGACCGCCACAAAATGAAATTAGCCTCACACGAGGCAGAGACGAGGCCGACTGTGGAGATTTTTTGCAGCAGGAGTGACAGGCAGCAGTGCTCGCTGGATTTATGTTTACAGTCAGCACCTACACTGCTCTATTACTCCCATACATAGATAGATACACGCTCATGTTATCAGAGCATTTGACGCTTTTGGATGCTACACAAACAAATCCAAATCTACATGTCCCCACTCACTCACTCACCAGATGACGGTGAGAATCAAACCAACAAAATTTGATTTGTTAGATTGTGCTTGTTGGTTGTATACGACAAGTTACACGTCTGTTATCTCTCTTACCTGCAGTGGTATCTGGCCATGCAGATATTTGACTTCCATGGGCCCAGAATCTGACATGTTGACTGCTGTGATTTCTGCCATCACCCCAGGTGGTGAATGAGACATTGTTCGTCTACTCTACAGCCATGCTAGCAACTCTGTGAGGCTGTAGTGAGGCACTTTGATGGTTTCAGCTAAATGCTAACTCCAGGGTGCTAACATGCATGTGTAGGCTGATGTTTACCACACCATCTGAGTTTTGTGTTATCATGCTAACATTTGCTAATTAGCACTAAGCACAAAGTACAACTTAGGCTGATGGGAATTGTGAATATTTATCTTTATTTAAGATAATATAATAATATTTTTTGTGAATATTTAACAAAAGAAAAAAAAGTCAACCTCAACCTCTGTGGTACTGGAGGAAAAGTCAGTGGAAACCACCAAAGTCATTAAGACCATTGTTTGGCCAACAGACAGACAGACACTGACCAGGTGTAGCTCTAGCTTAGCTAAAAA
The DNA here is from genome assembly GCA_029875015.1 of Lepomis gibbosus. NCBI lineage: Eukaryota > Metazoa > Chordata > Actinopteri > Centrarchiformes > Centrarchidae > Lepomis > Lepomis gibbosus. The sequence continues at coordinate 10,993 of JAPMOB010233044.1, forward strand.
CTAGACAGCACATGTCTGTGTAATGTCCCAGTAACTCTGGCCACTTTATTAGGTAAACCCATAGACTGTATATAAAAAGGGTACACCCAAGCCAGAAGCTTCTGGTCTACAATATGAAGCGAATGCGGACGTCCCTGAAACCTGCATTCTATTGAAAATCCAGCAGGGGGCGACTCTTCTGGTTGCAAAAAGAAGTCCGGTTCCATTAGAAATAATGGGAAATGACGCTACTTCTCAGCTGAATAATTACCCCAGTAAACACTTTCCTGATGAGTTTACGGTCTCAGTCGCTAGTTTCAAGTCTTCCTCAACACAGCATGATGTTCATTTAGTAAACTATGGTCCCATTTATTTAAAATAGACCACAAAGCAGAGTATGTTTCAGGGCGGGATTATCTATGATTGACAAGTCGTTACCATGGCGACCTGTCAATCAGGCTAGAGCCGACGCTAGCGGCACTGTGTAAGTTTAACCAGCACATTGAAAAAACTTATTAGGAGTTGACTGTTCACTTTCTCTGGTGATTACAAAGTTATCAGCCCTGTTAAAATGAGTTAACGTGAGTTACAGTTGCACCTAGCTAAGCAAGCTAGCTAGCTCCAAAAACGGCTTCAAAACGGCAGTCCACAAACCAACGGGTGAGAGAAGCCCCTGACTGCAGTGTGCAGATCGGGGCGGGGCTCAACGTGGGTCAATGTGGGCGGGGG
>JAPMOB010233045.1:0-25606 GCA_029875015.1 Lepomis gibbosus
TATGAGATGTTTTGCAAAAACATGTGGGATGGTCCAGATATTTGGCATGAAACAGATATAAAACTAACCCATTTTTAATCATGTCTAACAGCTTGTTCTCCCGTTACTGCAGTGCCAGTGGCGGCCATCAGGGGGTAGCGCAGTATATTACCATGGGTGTGCAAAATCCAAACATAGCCTTAATGAGTGTGTGTGAGGCTTAAGTGTTTTCAGGATTGACAAAAAAAGCAGAACGCAAAAAGAAGAAAGTGTCCTTGGACATTTTGCACATGCTGTTCTTTATTGTCTATTTCGTCTTCCCTATTAGCTGCTTGTTTTCTTTCTTCCCTCTCTTGTAAGTAATTCAGGAGGTGAATTACCTTGGAACCGGGTGGCAGCAGACTCTCTCAAAGAGAAGAAAATATCACACATGACGGTGGGACAGCGAACGCCAGAAGTGGTGATGACAGTGAAGATACGGTCTACATACTGACGAAGGTTTTCCTGAGGAGGGGGAGGCAGGGCACATATGTCAGATGACACATTGACCACACACAAATACAGAAACAAATACACAAACAACCACACTCATCTCCGTACCCTGTTCGTGTCCAGGTTCTCAGACTCTTTGAGCTTGACCGGGTCAATTTCACAGGGTTTGTGTTCTGTGCAGATCTGTGACAATATTTTAAAAGTATACAAATATCCATTATTAACGGGTTTAGCAACAGAGACATGTGACATGAATAAAGTCTGGAATCTGGTAAAACAAAGTGACAAATATTCTGAATAAAGGAAAACAAGCATCGAAGTATCATATGCCATACCTCATCTATGATGGGTTTGAGTGTGACTTGCAGATAGTGCATCCCGGCCAACTTCATGGTCTCATCAATGCACTTGGACGTCAGCGAGTTTCCCCGGAAAATGGTGTTAGGATCCCTACACAGAGAGGCAGGATGAGTTTTATTTTTAGTACAAATATAATAGTAGTTAATTAGTAGTTCAAATGTACTCATATTATTGCTAACAATGCTAATAATGTTACAGTATATATCTAACAAAGACACAACAAAATGATTTTCGAAATCCTCCAACATCTGATGCACTGCGATAAATACATTTTACAATTATTAGTTGTTGAACTGTGGTTTCAAGTGTTATTCAAAGGGGAAACATGCGATGAGACACTCACTGCGTGCGGTTGACTTCAGCGTGAGCGATGGCGCTGATGAAAGGCACAATCTTGCCGTAATGAAGAAACAGGCGCACGAGGGGAATGGCAGCTTCTTGTTTCTCTCGACATACCTCCCCCAAGATATGAGCCGTGGATGCCGACACAGGCTGAACAGAGAGGAGTAAACATGTAGCATTAAAACAGCGGTTAACCGTGTGAGATGCTGAGCAGATCCGAGACACATTCATATACACATACCCCTACGTTAGCAGAGTGCAACAGTAGATCTCTGAGGGGAGTGTAGTGTTCGGAGGGGAAGACATGGTCCTCGGTGTAAACAATGTTCAGACGTAGAGAGCCGAGCTCTTCTACTTTCACTGACTTCCCTCCGTTCTCTCTGGGCTGGAGGAAGTACCTGAACAAGAAAAAAGTATATAAGATCTTAAATCAGATCTTCTCAATGACTGAATTTTGATGAAACCTGAAGGGGTGATGCGTGACAATTGTCTAAACGTCAACCTCATTTCCAGCAGCTATTTTCAATGTAAAAGCTCTAAAAACCCACCATACACTACCTGCTCAGCACCAAACAGCAGGCAGGCACAGTTACAGACTAGCTAGAGAACATGGTGGAGCATTTAACAGCTAAGGAGCCAGATAATTCCCTCAGGAGTTGGTGGAGACCAAAAACAGAGGTAAAAACATATGAATATTGGACTTACATATTTGGGGTGCCAACAAACATGACTCCAAATGAATGCTAACATTGCTCTGTTTACTAATTCTGTGAAAAAAACAGACCCAAGATGATGTGATGTGTGAGTGATGTTCCTCTCACCATGCGTCGTGGACCCCAGCCTGACCCAAGACCCGAAGAGGAACACGCACACCCCCCAGGAACTCGTCCCCAAACTTCAGGTTGCTGGCGTTCCACAGATCTACCCTGAACACAAACCAAAGGCCAGAGTTCAAAAATGTGAGAAGTTTTTAAACGTTAGAGGTTCAGCACTGATACTAAGACAACCACTGGCTCACCTCAGGGCCAGCTTGTCAACATCCTCTTCTTCAACATCAAAGTGCCGCTTTGTGTAGCTTAATGGTCGTGTCACCTGGAAGTGGAGACAGAGTAAACACTTAGCGAACACAATGTAAACGACGTTATTTCCTCCTGGTAAGTTGCATCATCATCTACAGCCTGTAAAACAGGCAGGTGGACGCAAACACAGATTGTTGGTCAAATAAAACAAGCAATTTATTGAGTAAATAATCAGCAGATTAATAAATAATGAAAATAATTGTAAGTAGCAGCTCTAACTAAGACATCAGACGCGTCAATATTACACTGCAAAGCATCAAGTGTGGAAAACCTAATTTTCTTCCATTGCACATTATTAAACTCTACAGAGACCAGAATACAGCAGGGTCCACGTAAGTTTGAAGCAATAAGAAAATAAAATTTGAAACAATAAAAAAGGACAACCATATGACAGAAACATGACAGATAGCCTGTGTTTGCGTGTTTGCATGTGGATCTGTTCGTGACTCAGAGGGGGGCTGCAGGCACAAAGTACCACAGGGTCTTGCTCATGTGGTGGTGGGGAATAAATGAGATGGTCTTGTCGGATAGAAATCAATGGGCCAGATTGTTTGGTGGTTTGTCCGAATCAATCATACTCTTGTCCTGCTGTCGTCTAGTGCTGCAGCGGCGAAGGCCAGAGGGAGGAGCGACACAAAAATGTCAGAGCAGTGCTGCTGGTGAGGAGGGTTAATGGGGACAGTGTGAAAGGGAGTTTGTGTGTGTATGTGTGTGAAAAGTATCTATAAATATCAACTCATGAATATAAATAAATTAAATAAACTAATTTTTCTGAACTTTCACCACATGAATCTCAACAGTTACAAGTAATGGTATGAAAGGGAGTTTGTGAGCGTATGTGTACAAAAAGTATAGTTACATTAACAAATGAAATAAATATTAACAGTGACTTATTTTTAAAAAGACAGTCGGACAAACAGAATATACAGCAAACAAACAAACAATTACAGTGTTTCCAGTTGCTTCTCAAATTTCTGCATAACAGTTACATTTTAAAAAATGGGGAAAACTGGATTGACTGTTATAAGCTACCGCTATTAGCACTAGAAAGCTAGCTTTAACATGAACAAATACCATGGTACCCAAATTTTTGACATGTCCAAATATCTTACAAAACTCCATTTGGTAATGAATACATTATATGTGTAAAGTAAGAATAAACTATCTACTTTTTTAAAATGAGATAGCTCTCAGTATTAGAAGGCAAAACATCTCTTCTTAAAAAATGTTAAAATGTGGTAGGACCTTTATTTAAGGTACATATTTATAGGTGTATATTTAAGGTGATTAATAAAAGACAATTTTATTCATACCAGTTTTTGTGTATAACTTTGAGTCTTAATTTCTAAATCCACTCAGACTGCATTTATGACTTTATAATCCCAAACTCACAACATGGAAAAATGTAAGCAGTAGATATGATTACATTCAGAAGAAATCAGTCTTTATAGTTGTATTAGTCACTTTGGTTCTGGTCTGTTATTAAAGGCCCTGTACATCCACAGAGGCGTTTCCACATATTCTGTTTAATTAGACCTCTGCTAAGATTAAAGTTGGCTGGAGCTGTGCTGGAATTACATCAAGTTACAAAACATCACAAACCAATAAGAAAGATATATGTGTAACTTCACCCACCCAAACAGGTGCAACAAAAACAATATTATAGTCAGAGAGATGAGAATCAAGCCCAGTCTGACACACTCACACTCTCACATGTGTGTAAGATAATTACACACAAAAAAAATCACAAATTACTTATTTAACAATTTTAAAATTTACAAACAAAAAAATAACAGTTTAGGGAAGGCAACATGACAATGTCCCTTTGAACAAAGCCATGATGTCCTTAAAGGTACAGTTTGTAATGCCTGGTGTGATTGCAGCAACAACACTGTTAAAGACTGTATAAAGTTGGACATGTGTAATAAACCTTGCAATGTCTTAAAAAATGTATTGCAACTTTTGAAACTTCCAATCTTGCCTCATCTCATGCCAGTAATGATAAGTGGTAATTATATAGCAAAGTGATCACCATTTTTTGAGTCGGTCTATTACTAGGTCCATAGAATCTTAATTTAAAGTAACAAAAAAACACTACTAATTAACAGCAGGGCAAAAATAAACAAACTTTGTCCATACTGCTGAAAATCTGTGAGCTGGTCAAAACAACACTTCCATCTTAAAACCTTGATTTGAGGAATCAGTCTAAGTTAGCCACATCCAAACCAGTCCAAACATTTATTGACACCATTTGGAGTGTTTAGTTGCACTAAAAATATGCTTCTCTAAATACCTCACATTAGATGTTACTTCTCTTTACTCGCAAAGTGCTGTCTCCAGCAGTAGAAAGCCACTCCAATATTTACTTTTGTTTTGCTTCTTTTTATAATCGCTTCTTTTCTTTGCCATCTTTGTGTTTCTGTGACACTAACTGGGGGCTGTAAGTCACCCTCAAATTCAAGCCTCACATAGCCAGACCTATTTTGACAAGCCCTCGGGGCAAACAAGATGCTACTGATGTACTGAAATACAGATTTGCGAGCCAGGCCTCATGGCCCAAACATCTGTGGTCAACCTAACTAATGCTCTTGTGGTTGACGGGAGCAAATCCCTCCATCCAGGTACCAAACGTGTATAGGTTGATATAGCAGCATATAAATGCCCTAGTTTTTCAATAAATCAACACTTACATATGATTGTATTGTTCAGGTGTCCGCATACTTTTGTCCATGTGCTGTATTTATTAACCCTCACTATCTGTCTGGGTTTGATTGATACCCAGCATGAAAACACATCTTTACAAAGACAGACAAATTAATGTAAAACAAATCACACAGAAATATTCACCTCAAAATAGAAAACCTCATCAAACTGTGGATTGTTGGTTTTCCTCTTCACCTTGGTCTTCTTGGCTTCTGACCTGTGAGAAGCAGACATGCAGAAGGAGATTAAAAAACACATCTATTCAAAGTTAAACATGTGATAAACAAAGTTGTGTATAGTGACTAGTAAAATCATGTCTAATCGTGTGAGAGATCTGACCTTGAAGGTCCTAGTAAGGAGACAGCAGCATAAGGATCACATTGGCCGTTGACGATTGGAAGACCTTGGCACTCCAGCACTCTGCAGAAAAACACAAACCATTAATGAATATGCACATTGCTGTACTAGCATAGACTTGCACACGCACACACCAGTAACACATTAACGTAGTGCTAATTTTAATGCACCATTAGTCCTGTGTGATCTTATCCAATGCGCTACTCTGACTGCCTTGCCTTATCGCCCAAATGTCAGGGATCATAGTACTAAAAGTTGAAGGATAAAAAAACAATTTCAAACCCTAATATACAAAAAAACGTCTCAGAAAGCTAAATGGTAGCACAAAACAATCTTAATATTCTCTCAGTGGACTACTGAAGCTCTGTTAAGCTCTATATTATCATATAATCAAATGACTAATGGGTCACCACCACTGCTAAGACCACTGAGAATTTACACCCACTCCCACACAGAGACAGTATGAGTCTCACTACTCTACTCCTAAACAGTATAAAACAATATAACGCTACGTCCAGTATCCAAGAGGATAAGTTGAGTCTATGCTACCTGCCCAGCAAGAGACAGGAAATAAGAAATGTAAGCATCTAGCAGCTTAAGACAGATATTCTCCACCGGAGTTGGTGCAGATCAAAGAGTCCAAAGTATTAAATACATTTCACCGTGATGATAATTCTGCAGTCGTGATTCTGTAAGTTAGTTTTGAAGGATTTCTGCTCCCTAGAGGTAAAAAAAGGCCTTAATGCAACTTTAACTTCACTTCAAGTTCTCAACACCAAGGAGCTAAGAAATAACAAAAAACGTCCATGCGGTTAAGATGCTGTTGTGTGGATACAAGAAACATGTCGCTGCTATCCAATAGTTCCTTTTCACAGCAACAGTTTTGACTGCTGGAAAAGCACAGGTGTAATAAATAACATTAATGATGACTCTGCTCCATTAAGTGTGCCAGTAAGCAAAGCACGCGTAATACCAATGCCCTGAAACTTGCACACCTAAATGGAATGCATCCATGATTAATGTTGTTTATTACAAATGTACTTTTCCTGCTATGCTTTACGAGACAAAACGAGTCCAAAAATAATTAGCATCTACAAATTTCCAGGTCATCTGTAGACATGAACTCCTTGTTTTTTCGGATTTGAAAAAAAAATCTTGTTTGTGAGAACTGTAAAAACATTTTTATCATTTTATCATTTTTAACACTTTTATTTTTGACCTAAGAAATCCCCCAAATTTATTTTGGTGACATGGCGCACAACAATAAACCTATAGAAAAATATAAAAATATGACTGTATATATAAGTGTGTGGGTCACAGAAAGAGAGCATCATATCAAGCAATCCAGTCCACTGCCCCCTTTACACTAACATAAAACATCTGGTCCATTTGTACTGTAGTTCACTCCTACGCTGGGAGTCCTTGCCAGTGAAATTTGGACCAAGTTAAGAGCTCTCTGAGAGTTTTCTCAGCATGTAAAAATGGCCCCTGGTGTCAATGTTAGGTGTGTCTGCATGTAAGAAGGGCAGACGCAGAGAGTGGGGCAGATGAAAAGAGATGGAGGGAAGTAATTCCATTTGAGCTGTTGGCAAAGACCTGTGCCAATTGTAAATCCTGTGTGATCTAGCAACTACATACACGCCATAGGCCACTTGAGAGAGACCAGGGGGAAACAAAATAAGATGCTGAAGAGAGCATATCTTGAGGAAAACGGACAGATCAGAGTATGAGAGAGAAACAGAAATAGAAAACAAAGCACAGATAGGATTTATAATCAAGTGTTGGTCTAGAGCAGGTTTATAATTTTCTTTCAAGTTCTGCAGAAATTCCATTTTCCAAATCACATTGCATACATTCATGTATGTAAAGATTTATACACAGCCATATAGGGGAAACACTACAAATAATATGTAGTAAGACATACAATTTGTATGTTCAATTACATTTAAATGTATTATTATTATTATTATAAAGTCATACAATGAAACAGTCTTGTCATGCCATGACAGTGCAACCAGCCAAAAATACAAAGTATGCATACAGAATACAATAAGTTCTAGTATAATGTTGTCTAATAAGGCACTAAAAATGCACTGAGGGGTGAAAATCTCCACAATACACAAACGTTTAGGTCAGAAAGAGGTGGCAAATCAGATGTCAATGTCATATAATGATATTGACCGCACACGGGCCTTCCTCAGGGTTATACAATCTTACACATAGTGTGTTAGTAAAGTACAAACTTCAACCCCACACGAGAACACCTGCACTCAGTATTGTGTCACAGATAATGCCAATAATATACATATGAAAATCACTTGAAATACCAATAAATCAGCAGAGTCAGTCAGTGTTCTATCTGCATGAAAGGTCCATTGTATTTTTAAAACAGATGACAGGTTCATATTGACATCATTGACATATAATATTGTGTGTTTGCGTATTTGGGTTGTCATTTTTCTTCCTAAGAAGACACATATATACATATCAGCAATGGCCTGTCCCAGATAGATAGATAGATAGATAGAGATAGAGATAGAGAGAGCGCGAGAGAGAGATTAAGCAAATATAAAAGGCATCTTGGAAAGAAAACCATCATCTTTGTGTATCAGTGTTGTTTGGGGAGCAGAAGCTTAGAATTGGTTTAACCACTGTAAAATTGAAAAGTAGAGAGTACAAGTAGAGAATCAGAGCGCTATCTATCTATCCATCTCTCATCATCTCTCTCTCTCTCTCTGTTCCTGTGTCACGGCTGTGTGATGACATCATGCTGAGAAGGGATTAGCACCCAAACAGGACAGGACACCCAGCAGGACGTATCACTTCCTGTGTGTCACAGTGATGCACCACTACTCACACTGCATGATAGATTACACAGCAAATCACAGCACTGCCCACAACTGATGTGACACACGCATGCAACAGCTTGCAGTATCCTGCTAACATACACACACACACACACAGGTTCCCGAAAAGGAATAAGGAGTGGACTGGGTTAAGCATCACTAATGCCAGAGCGCTTCCTGTCCAATAAGCTTGTTTATATAACCCCTGCTTGGCCTACAATCCAGCCGCCTCTCTCTCTCTCTCCCTCTCTCTCTCTCTCTCTCGTCACCACTGTGAGCTCTGACCTGCCAGACAGTGGTGGTGAAGCAGACTTATTTGTTTTAGTCAACGTTACTCACATTAGTTTAATGTGCCTCTTTTCTGCACCCACGTTTTTCTGTCAAAAACTATTTCACTCGGTTAAGAGGAAAAAGAATTACATCATAGTGCCAAAACTGCACACACAAAAAAGCGGATGTAATTATGAGTCAGTGTCATTGACAGGTGCACTATGCCAAGTAAGTGAGATGAAATCTTAAATTAAATCAGAACAGAGACTTGAATATCTGCCAACAATGTGTTTGGCTATGACATGCTTCCTGTCCTCAGATGTCATTCATGGTCAAGGCACAGCCAACTCAATTCTGTCTCTGAGCATTTTCCAGTGAAGAAGTATTACCGGTGTTGCAGAGTACAGCATATGTAAAAAAAAAGTTGTACAAAGCCGTTTGTGGCTCCAAGGCAAGCTGTGTGATATCTGATAAATTGCCTTAAGTGATGTCACTTAAGTCAGCATCAGACTACAAGATTTAACATTTTCAAAAAGCTGAGGGTGTGAAGTTAGAAAGGAGAGCGCTTACCAGACCTCTATCCTCATCTCTGCGTGAGGCTAGCTGCTAGAGGCTATATTATTTGAACTGCTGGCAGTGCAGTTGCATTGTGGATAATGTAGGCGCTGGGTTTTGACAAGGACCAAGAATGTGTGGAATAAAAAAGACAATTTCTGTAGTTATGCTGCATTGATTTTGATACTTTTTATTTTAAACTGTCCATTGTGAGTCTGACAATACTATAGGTGAGTGAAATGCTAAATCAGCAGAGTCCTCTTGTAAGTAAAAATGATTCTTTAAGTAAAAGTATTGGTAGAAATAGGCACTTAAAGTAGTAAAAGTATATTTTTTATGCAAAAACAGACCAAAGTGTTATATCATTATATACTATGTAATTTGGTTATGATTCATTAATGTGTAAGCAGTATTTTACAATTGTAGTTGTTGGAAGTAGTGCTGACTTGAACTTTATATACTGATGGGTGGTTTAATCTACACCGCATCATATTTTATGAGATCTTCTTGTTCAAAGTAAAAGGTACAGTATTTCCCACTAAAATGTTGTGGAGTATTGGTAAAAAGTAGCAAAATATGTTTTTGCATTGTTGTAGTCTTTTCTTTTCTCTTTTTTTTATGGCTGTCACACTTCATGTCAGTTTAGCAAAAAAGAAACATGCTATAACAAATGTCCTTGCCTTGCCTAAAGAACATTTCTCACAAAATCCCTTTATGGGAAAGAATGCGCGTTCTTTCAATTACTTTGATGCGTAGAGCGGAATGAATGCAGCTCTCTCTCCGTCTCCCTCGTGCACGTGTCTTTCTAGAGAAATCTGACTAGATGACCTCCTGTTCTAAGCTCCTTACCCACAGTGTGCCCTGGGAATGGAGCCATGCTGGCTCATCATCAGACTTTACTGCTGCATGTTACAGAAGAAGAGCTGGAGAGCAAATAGGCACACACACATACATGCACAGACTAATCCATCTATAAGTATATCAGTTGATTCCTACTGCAAACTCTGAAGTTCACACATCACATGTGTGTACAATCACATTTTACACACACAACAACACACAGAAACAAAGTATTGAGAGCAGATTTGTGAGTTCATGGATTCCACAACGTATTCATTCACACATTCATAAACGGATTTATTCTGAACAAAAAGCTCCAACCATCGTAGTGACAGTTAAAAGCTTTTTCCATGCAACAAGTCATGCACCTTGGAACTAGGGTGAAGCAATTTGCATTGGGTAAATGTATGCATTATATTGTGGTGCCCTTCAAAATTCCAGTTACGTGACTCAGCAGTCACAAGTGATGGCACACAATGATGATGACAAGTAAAGTATCCACAATCTAAATTTACTGCTCACTAGGAAGTGGTGAATGAGTTAACTAGCACAGCCGACACAGCCCAAAGGTTTCTCCCACGCATTATGTAAAACAACAGCAAACTGCATTAAAAACAGGTGGAAATGTGTATACTGACTGTAACCAAACGTACCGTCCACTGTGTTGATTTATGTCTAAAATCAGTGTTTTCAGAAAATAGGGGTTTTTTTTCTTTAGAGTAAAGAATCAGGATGTCAGGAAATTCGTTCTAAATGTCTCTTTACAGATATGGAAAACTGCAAGTGAAATAAAACCACAAGGTTTAGAATTGATTATTATGAACAACACAATCCATGTGAAATAACTCGAGAGCAAAGGACTGTGTGTGTGTGTGTGTGTGTGTGTGTGTGCAGTCTCACCGTGTGGCTAGTTTATGGTTGATGACTCCACTGTCTGTGATGACTTCACTCAGACGCAGCTCCAGGTGCACTTTTCCCTACAGAACACAAACACACAAATAAACACTTTTAATGCTTTTTTTATCAATGACAGTAAAGAATTTAAATGTTCAAAATTCTGCAAAAGTATTTATGAACACCTGAGCGTCTACCACACAGCAAGGTGCCCGATGTTAAACCCTGCATTTCCAGTTTGATTGTGTATATGTGAAACTGAGTTGACTTGTGACGCAAAACACATTTCTGTTGAATCTGACAACAAAATGCAACTTAATCCACTCTAAAAATGTCAGATTTTCAAACTTGTTGTAGGCTTGGTGTAAAACCACCTCTCACACTGAATAATCCAACGGGTCTCAACTTATAAAAGCACGTAATCCTTCATATCTGAAAAAATATTACTTACCAAACATGGAGATCTGTGTTTTTATTGGACAGTGTAGAGTCTACCTGCCTTACTCTTGGATCTAATTGCCAGTTTATGAACTCTCCCAGAACTCAAATCCCCAACTTATAGTGACATACGGTATATCACGTCCTACATCTTATGCACAGTCTATATAGTACGGAAATGGTTGAAACATAAAACACCTGATACATAAATGCTAAGTATGAGCCAAAAATACACTGATAAAAACAAATAAGCCTTCTTTGATAATTCCCTGCACAAAAGAAAAACACACACAAAAGTGGCATTCCTCCACCAATAGACACCATCCACCCATCCATCCATCCATCGTCAACCACTTTTCCTGCGTACAGGGTCGCGGGACCAACAGACACACTGAATGAAAATAGCTGCTAGCCTGAACAATCATCCTGAAGTTATTTTCCCTCTAAAGTGATTGGATTAATGACATAATGACAGTGTAGTGCTGCAGCTGTCTAGAAAAACTCCACTAATTAACAGAATCAGTATGCAAACTCACAGGCGTTGCTCTTTCTGGCTGATTCAAGCAGAGGGAATAAACACACGCACTTACACATGTGTGCACAGGCCAAACAATGTGTCCTCTATTGAAAAGAGAAGAGAGACACTCTATCTTCCTACTTCATTTGATCCATCTCCCTCGCTTTGTCTCTTCTCGCTCATTCTCTCACATCCTTCCTCTCCCCGGCTCCTCAGATGAATGTGTCTCTGTTTCAGATCCCTGCTCCAGGGCTACACGTACCCATCTGTCTGCAGATGTTACTGTTCACTGTGTATCTGACTGTCAGTGCATGTGTGTGTGTGTGGTACTAAGTGCTGTCTGTGCATGCATGTGTGTAACCATGCGTGTGGGTGAGCTGGACTGCTGAATACTGAATAGTAGAAAATGTTGCACATGTATTAAATAAGCATGTGGGTAGGTCAAGTGAGGGAAGATGCAACAGCTCCAAAGCTGATTCGTACAAATCACAGATGGCAGTAAAACTGTAACAAAAATAAAGTTAGTTGTCTCTGTCTTACCCTAAGAGAGTTCAAGGTGAAATGTCTTAGGTCTAATGTTCACATGTGTGCATAATAGCTTTCACTTTTTAGCTTATTTTTAAAAAAAACTTGCCGGGAATATCTTGTCAAAAGGGTGCTTATATAGACAAAACAGCTATCAAACATAAAATGCTACTAAATTGACTTTTACCCATGAATTGTGTTTCATTTCCTCCACTGTCACAAACAGCAGCAGACTGGAAACTTCACACTCCAGCATTTGAGTAGTTCCTAATGTTTGGATTAGTGTTTGGCTGTGCATTTGATTTACATAACATGACAGAGTTGTCAGTGGTAAATGGAGTGCCATTTTGTTCTTGCTTTGATCTCTGTATTTCAGTAACAAGTGAACATGTGTAACAATGTGAATTAATCCTTTGACCTCAGGCTGACACATTCGTATTTCCTTACTAAAAAGTTCATGACAAAATGAACATTTGAGATCAATGTGAACATTTCAGTCAGGACTGTCTCTTTGTATGAACATACAGTATTTCTCATTCAGTTATATCCTGTTATTATTCTCAACAGCAAATCAATACCACAACCTGAAACCCAAGCACATATTTATCTATCACGGCCAGCAGTCATTCATTCATGACATTTGAGAATGTGGAAAATATAGTGATTTTGATAAAAGCGGCGTGTTACAGTATACACGGGAAGCAAGATGACTTGACCCTGCAGGCTTGGATGTTTCAGGTGGAAACATGCTGCGTTTGTTGCTTTAAACATAACATGCAGACACACTATCACACATCTATGCACATACTGTATGCAGGTTAAGTGTTTAGTACATTAACAATACATGAATTTCCATCAAAAATCCTTTTTATCTTTTAACAGAAGAAGCCAAACTTCTCAAATGCTCAAGCAAGATTACCATCTACAAAAGTCAACAATTTCTGGTAATTTTATGTACATTAAAAACATCTTTTAACGTGAAAATTCTTCCTCTAGGTTCAAGCTAGGGCACAGGACGTTTGCATATAAATGAAGGTCTGTTACATTCAAATTCTTGCCAAACTAATTTACACAATGCTGATTAAGCCTATTGCCTCCAGGTAAATGGCACTAAGTTTTGCATACAGCCTTGGTGGTGCATGGGATCATAGCCCAAGTTTCGTGGCAATCTGACAGAGCTATGAAGAGATATAACCTTTTTTCCTGTTTTAACATCAATTACAGGAAGTTGTTGCCGTTTCATATTTTCTAAATTTTTAAAAATAACTTTTAATATAGTGTCCATAGATTGCAGATTGGACTCACAGTAAGAGGTCAAATAACGGTTTTGCACATTTCGGCAGGCTACAGGCGTAAAAGGGCGTGGCCTCTATCGCAAGATGGAGCTCAATTCTGGGAACTGGTGGATATAAGGTTTTTAAATTTGTGCAATTTACTATGTGGGACTTATGGGCCAAATTGATGTTGATTATTTCGCCAACTGCTCAGCACCGCTTGTAGTGGGATCCATGCTGGTTTTCATGCATGGCCTCCAGCCCCCTTGGGCTTGGACCCCTAAAAATCTAATAAGCCTCCAAAAGATGATGTTCCAGATAAAAAAGAAACTCCGTGTTCAGAGAAAGGATTACTGTCACAAAAATAAAACGATTGACAGCGAGGACAAATACGGATATCCACTTGTCCTCTTTGGAGAACAGTGAAAGAAATGAAACACTGGGAGCAGACACGGATGTAACGTTACTGCTCTTTGATAGGTTGGTATTTGTAAAATATCTGGAGTAGGCTATGTAGCTATGACATTTACTCTACCTTAATAATGGATATTTGCCTTGGAACTGTGGACACTTATGTGCATTTTTGTAACTATTTCTGAAAACAAGCCTGGTGCAAGCTCACCTGTAGGCATACGTCATGCGCACACATCAACAGAGTTTGTGTAATTACTCTCACTGCTAGAAGTGGAGACAAATGTTCTGCACTGCAGGATTAACGTCATTTGTGGGAATGTAGAACACCTGACATGATCTGTGTCTGTTGTTGTACTGATGGAATTAGTGCAGTGGAAGTGTCATGTGGTTTCTGTAGAGAAGCTGAGAAACACAACAAGTGTAGATTCTACAAGAAAAGAAGAAGAAGAGATCAAGATAGTGTGCTTTGCTGTGAAAATGTGTGAATGTGTGTGTGTGTTGTCTTTCTGTACTGACCTGCACCTCTGAGTCAGCGCTGACAGGTTGTAGCTGAAACCAGGTGTCTTTGCCGTGATATTTCTGCAGGTCCTCTTTCTTAACTGCAACCTTGCCTATGCACACATTAACACAGAAAGACAAATGAACTCAAAACATAACTCGCTTTACCTTTCCTAAAAAGCCTACGTGTTCAGATGCGAGGTACAAAGAAAACATACGCTCACAAACTTGCTCTACTGTAAAATCCACACGCCAATCAATTTTTTTAATGCACGTAGGCACCAGGTGCAGAAATACTCACAAAGTGTACTGTCAGTGGCCTGGAAATGACCCTGTCATTTCAACACTGAAACTAACAAGTTACATTTTCTGTTTACAACACCCACAAACACCCACACATAAACAGGAGTTGTGATAGTGTTGCAGATATAAATCACGCCCAGAGAAAGGTTTTTCAGTTTGTGGTTGGTGGTCATAGACACACATATATAAACCCTGCAATATGCACATGACACACCCAATAACACAGATAAAAACATCCGCCCCACATACAAAGAGATAAAAAACGTTTTTACTGCTAAAAGTCATCGGATAGTACCAGATGTCATTAAATATTTTGCCAATTTTAGACTATGTTTTATTTTAGGGAAATTTACTCTGTAAAATGTCCTTAAAGGTACATTGTGTAAGAATTGAATCTCCACCTGTTCAATTCATTCTCATACAAAAAATGGGGGCAGCAAATTACATATCTGGTCATAACTGCTGCTAACTGCTTAACTGGCGCAGTTAGATTGGGGACCTATTATCTGCCTGAGTACAGAAACAGAGAATGGCGAGGGAGCAACGGAACCAGTGTTCTGTCGATTTATGCTACCTATCGAGATGTGCTACTTAGCAGTTCTGTGCATGCGCATGACTCACAAGCGCAGTCTGTTTCCACGCCTATAAATCTGTGCAACCCTGCTGTTGGGCGGGTGTGCCTCGACACAGAGGTTGATCGTCAGCAATATCAAAATAATTATTCATATTAGTCTTATCAGAATATGCTACCCCTGATATCTTAAATAAAGATGTTATAATGTAGTGTTTCAACATGCTCACAATCTCCTTACAGTACACATGGAGTGAGTAATGGTGCAATATGAAAAGATTCTGTAGTGGGAGCATTATTTGATAGGGGATATTAGTCTATCAGAATACGCTACTCCTCAAATGATGTTATAAAATAATGAAAAAACAGAAGACGTCATAATACTGTAAGAGTTGTACCTTATGGGATTGGAAATGGGAACAGATAAGGTAGCATTTTTCGATAGGCCAGTGCGACACGATAGACTCTGCTATCGATTTGCACTACGGTAGCATTTTCGACAAGGCAGCATAAATCGACAGAACACCAGCCTCAGCAGCCTCCCAGTGATCACAGCAGGACCGGGTCGAACATAGTCTCTGACGCTGATGTAGGCCAGTTTGATGACAAGGAATACAGTACTGAGGTGATTTATAGCAGCTCCAACCAGGACTGTGAAACCGGGGATGACAAAGACACAACGGGTTCAAGAGAGGCACCAAGCAGAAGAAGAGTGAGAGGGTGATCGGGCATCATAGAGGCAACCAGAATATTTTCACATCTAACTCTGTGTATTAAGGCTATATTTCGACCAAACCAGAGTTTGTGCTTGTTGGAAGAGCGGAAACACTAACCAAGACAATTCTGGTGAATTTTATTGTGTTTTAGTCATTTGAATGAAGTGTGTTTTGCAAAGAATTAACAAGACTATTAGGTTTGTGAAAGAAAGACACTTGAATGGAGAAGGTGTACGGTTTTCTGTTTAATAAAGAAAACGAGAATATTTTCTTTCTTGACATTTTGTGAGTTTATTTTGTTTATTTATGAGATAAAAAAGCTAAGACAGCATGGGTAATATAGTGAACTCGCCGCACACAGGACGGGCCGGGGCTAGCTAGTTAGCATGCTAACTTCAGTGTCTACAACACAATACAAAGACTTTGACTGAATTGTTATTTTTAACATTCTGTTGATAATATTAGGTCATTTTTTTAAACTAAAATTCTGGCCATATCTGATACATTGCACCTTTAAAGGAATGACCTGAAATATGCTTATTAGCTTTCAGCAGCAGTTTACTCACCAATACTGGAGTCCCTCCTGAAGACGTCCCTGTCAAAGATGTAGAAGGAGAGGTGTCTGAAGCTACGTGGGATCTCGCAGTAGAAGTCCTCGCCATAGAACGGACTGGAGGTGAAAGGTGACACAAAGCAAACACTGATATGAGACTCCTTTCATCTGATAGTGTGTTTTACCAAAAACACAAGTGTGGTTTGTGTTTTGTTATCAAAAGATGAGAAGAAAGCATGTCGTGAGCATGGGAAAAATAGGTTAAATGGCTTAGAAAATAAGGTAGAAAATCAATGGCAGAACTATAAAATACAAAATGCTTTGAAGTCTGTACCATGTTCTGTGTTAACTCTTACTTCTTCCTGTAGGTATTTACCCCATTTACCCCACTAGTATTTATTGCTGCTCTTACAAGTATCTATTGTCACTTGAAGATCTCATACTTTATTGATGCTTTATTGATGCTTGTATGTTGTTCCTTAAATCTACAGATCTGAAATGTCAAACCACTTTAATTATATGACCAAAAATCACATATCTACAGTGAACTTAACTTATCTCATAATTATGAGAAAAGGTCTGTAATTTATTTGGTCAATGCAATGTGCTTCCATATAAATTTTTAATATAGGTCTTTACAATATTTTACAAACATGCTGTAATTGATTGCTTACCTTGCAATACTTAAAAAGCACTGGGCCTTACTGTATTTACAAGTAGGCAGTCATGGAACCAATAGGCTATTAAAGTAATTTGCTGAAAAACATATTTTAATCAATACTTGTCTTTTTCTTATTTAGTTATTTTAATATTAAGTAATTTAATTAAAACAGGTATGTATACTGTATGTGGAATTGTGAACATTTTACAATATGAAACTGTTTTATTTTGCATGTTGTTTCATTTGGCGCAGTTACTGTCTTTCTATATATACTGTTCGTCTTTGTATAGTAAGGAGATGCCCTGTCCACTCAGCTAGATAATGGGATAAGAATAACAATCAGTTGTGTGAGCGCCCTCTTGTTCTTGTGCTCTCACGCATTCTTTAAAATATCCATTAACTGACTGATTGAACACTGGTTAATCTGTAAACGATTCCTGCTTCTGTAATATTTTTCAGTGTTGTCTGACTAGGTGTCTTTCATCATTCTTGCCCAAAGATGACTGATTTTGCAGATTAATCACATTAGACATCAGACTCCAAATTAAAGAGCACATGTATTTATACGCTGTCATGAGTCGTGTGGATCCCACAGCTTGTTTGCATGACTACTCTACGATCACAAAAAATCAGGGCAATAGGAATCTCGTGAGGTGAACCCTCAGGATCACGGCTAACTATTACTGACTTAACGATAGGTGGATGGATAGGCAGGCAGAGGCATGACTGCATTTATAAACAATCCTAGAAATACAGGATCCTTAAATAAATGCAATTCATATCTGTCAATTCTGTGAGTGTGCAGGAAGGATCGCTCTTGTTTCCTCACCAGCCCAGCCAAAATCTCTAGGTTGGGTGTAATCAAAGAGTAAGGGAATCACAATCTATTCAGCCATTTATAATCTTAAGGTAACACTCTGAATGCTACATTCCTAAAAAAAAACAACACGTGATACATTTACATTTATGGCCTTCATCTAATCACAATATTTGCTCTGAAGTTTGGCTTGATATATGTGATATTTCCACTATTTATAGAGAAATTGGCTGTGTTACAAAACACTTTGATACAGAGCTCTTTACGTGGCCAACTAAAAGTAAGAAATGTGCATACATCAAAAACATTTTCATGAGCCTAGCTAAGCCCAAGCTAGTAAAGGGGCAATTCTGTATTTCCAAAATGTCCTTGTAAAGTGTGAGTCTATGTGAACTGCTCCGTGCTCGTTGAAACTGAGTTTAATGTTCAAACCGATTAAAAGGTTAATATATTAACATATATATTAACATACTGAAATTACTACTACTACGACAGTGAAAACCTGACAGGAAATGAAAAAATCAAGACTAATGATGGATCACATGTAATATACACTGCAAAAACTAAAATCTAAGTAAGATTAGTTATCTTAATTGAAGGCAAAATATACTTGTTTTTTGTCTGACAAGATATTTCTTCTTAACAGGCGACTTTTATGTTAGAGAATTTCACTTGTTTCAAGTTTTTTTGGCCTTAAGTAGCAAGTGAAATATTCTCGTTCTGTTGGCAGATAATTTTGCTTATTTTAAGTAATTTCCCCCCAATTTTAATGCTTTTTTTCTTGTTTGGAGCTCAGTTTTTGCAGTGTAGGTCACTGGCCCGACTTGACATGGCAACATTGAGATGATATGATCAGCATCTTGAATAAGACTGTGACCTTGTAACACCAGCATAAAAGGCAGGGAGTTACATGCTGACCTGTGAGAAAATGGAGAGGCTGAGAAACAAAAAGAGGCATAGAGGATGTAGAAATAGCGTTGGGGCAGCTTCAACATACCAGAGTGACTTCTCGATGATCTTGGTCCTGAAGACCTCTTCTTGGTCCAGGTTGACAGTGCAGTAACAGTCCCTCATCCTGTTTGGCCCCGGGTACGGAGGGATGTTTTTTGCTTCTCCTGCACAAAGAAAAAGGGAGGAGAAAAAGCAGGAAGGTGAGAGTGAGTGGTTATTCTTCAGGAACGCTGTTGTAGGCAATAACAATGTGTTCACTCAGGCACACTGCTATAAGTGATTACTTATTTAAGAACACTGAAAGCACGCAAAAAAGAAAATAGCGTTATATAAGTCCACACCTGTTTTAGCTTCAAATAACCTGACAGCACATATAACGAGCTTAGCTATGCAAAGGTGACTACTTTCACACTGGATAATCAAATATTTAGCCATGCTCACTGAAACAGACAACAATTAAACTTTCAAAACATGTGAAAACTGGGAATGTGAGTATTCTCAGATCTGTGAATGAAAGAATCTGTGTGGGACATTTTCTTCAATCCTGCTGAGGCTCAATCTGTTCATCAAACATGTGTGACAGATAGCACTCCCTTTCACAAGAATGTGGTCCAACCACCCACCGAGACACACACATACACGCACAAACGCACACACAACCACACAGGTGGTGCTCTAGTCCCTCAGGATCAATACATTCTCCTTAATGGTTCCATAATAGTCAGTATTTGTTCCCTTATTCTGTTTCTCTTGGACATGGGGACCCACGGGACTCTGTAGTCTATAATTACACGTGTGTTAGTTCCAACATTGTCATTGTTTGCTCCAATAACTTTCCAGCATCTCCATGGGAATCTGATGCTGCCATTCAGCCAACAAGCTGAGCGTCGTCATCACCTCTCAGACTTTTTCTGTCTTTGAAAATGTATCATGTGCCATCACTGGGAGGAGGTGAGTAACCACATTAATTATGAAGCACTCATTAACTTGCGATCACACCGTTTGGATACACACTGGTAGGCTTTCTCTGCAGCTATGAGACCGACCAGTTAAGAAAAAGTCCTGCAAAAAATGGCACTATTTTAACGGATATGTGAGGTAGTATTCTTACATTTTTTAAAATAATTTTTAACAAATACCATGAAAAGAGCCAATGAACAATGACAGCAATGAATTGATGTCAATAATATAATATTACTGATAACATTGTCTGTGTTTCCAAAGTCTGATGCAGCTAAATACTCTGTGCTAGCAAGGTCCATTGTTGTCCAAAAACTATTAAAAACACAACGAGCCACAACTTTGCACTGGGTGACATGTTCCTTCATTACTATAAACGCAGGCACTGCAGTTTATTTTGAGTCAATCCTGCATACACCAACATGCTGCCGGAAATACTCACTAGAGCACGAAATGTGTATTAATCTGCAGCTGAAAATAGTCCACAACAAATGGATTTTTTATTTGTGTTTAAAGAACATTTGCTAAAAACAACAGTGCCCAGCTGTTTTAGGAAATTACTTCTACTGCTTTTAAAAATGAAACTACATATTTGTGACATGTTTTTTTATGATCTACATCATAAAAACCAATGTGCTTGGATAAGGGCAGGAAAGTCAGAAAGTATTAAGAGACGGGTTATGCCCGATCAGAAATACTTAATACTTCGTGTTGCTCGACCAAGTCGGAAATCAAATAATGTTTGTAGTTGTTCCGAATGGTAACACTGGAAGGCGGACTGAAAAGCTGGCCGTAATCGAGAGGGAGGAGAAGGAATAATTGTTTAAATATGGGGATAACAGAATGATGGCTTGTCAGTTTCGGAAACTGGCCAGGCACAGCCCCCGCCTAATCCAATGTTGGAAAGGTGTAGGGGGAGGGGGTTCACGATGGTCTGTTCGACCATCCGACAAGCACTTCTGAAAAAGCATAATCGCCGTTTTGGTCTTTTAATAGGATTTGTTGACCAAAAGGAACATGTAAAAAATGCCAGACGCACCTGTTCTTTTATACAATCTGCTGTTGTTACTAGAAAGTGTTTGTAAAACACATAATTTCATTCTGCAATCGGAGTGTCAAATGGCCAGTTATGAGAGAGAACCTATGTAGTACATCTCTACCTTTGGTTCATAATTCTGCACAGAGGATAAAAATAAAATCATGCTGAGACAAGCCAAGGTGATTAAGTGCCCTCTGTGGGGTTTGTAATACAACAAGGTGTTATGGCTGATTCACACAGTGTGAGTTGATCATTACACAACAATTCACACTTACAGCTTTCATTCACAAATTAAAAAGACACCTGAGCTGTAAAAGGTGACGCACACTCCACTGCTTCAATTTATTGTTACAGGCTGCAGCTCTGTCTGTGTTTACATGTTAGAGCAAAGAGATGACGCAAGTCTCTCTTATCTCTGTCTTTATCCCTTTACTTCCCACTGTTATTAGATCTCCCTCCTGTCTCCTCTCTCTCATTTGTTCACCCACATTTATTTTATCTCAGTTCTGTAATCCTCCCCATTCACCCTGCACTCCTGAATTCCCTCCAGTCTCTGTTTTCCACCCGATCTCATTCATTAACTGTGCGTTCCCTTGATTGGACTATACCATCCGGGTCATCCTAGTAACCAAAACATCATGGGATCACCACAGCTTTCTCAGCGCTGTGTGGGTGCATCTGTGTGTGTGTTTAATGATGCAACATGCAATGTTAAAACAAATCCGAGCTACTGGAGAGCTGAAAACATCTCCAAAAGAATTTGTATAAAGTTTATCTTCATATTTTAAGGAATCTACGTACACCACATACACATCTTTTGACTGATGTGCATTTTTCCAGCAGGCAGATGTTTCAACCCATGCTTATGCAGGTGAAACATTGTCTGCATAGGTGGCTCCAAGTGCAGATATGAAGCCTCAACATTAACATTTATATTATTAGCCTCATTACAGATATATCACAGACTTACTACTTACGTACTTTTTATTTTCTTCTACTATGTTTATTGTACCAAAACACCAAGATAAATTCCTTGTATGTAAAAACCTACTTAGCAATAGTTTAAAAAAAACATACATTGGTGGAGTTATTGATTAAAGTAAAATGCAACAAAGTCCAATGGAAACAGTCAGTCATGATGGTTTTACTGCTGGTCTTTTAATCACGTCATCTTGTGGCACCCTCAATGGACCTAGGTTTGCATGCACCTGGAGAATTAGCGCCAGGAGCTGTTTATCTCCATGTGTTCAAATTCAAATATTCACATTTATAATAGTAGTAGTGGAAAAACACATTATTTCACGTTTTCTCTTGGGGATTGTCTGTAAATTTTGTTAACATTTACACTACGTTTGGATGAAAACTTGGCTAATGCTTGAGGATGCTTACAAAATGGTCATCAGTGATATAAATTTGTAGTTATTAGGCTAAAATATGCAACAACAAAAAAAACACCAGGGATGTCCCTTAAGCAGCATCAGCCCAGTCATTAGCACGGTTACATGGTTGCATCTCAAAGCCTCCTGTTTAGGGAGAAGGAAGCGCTGGACAGACGAGTTGATAAGCAGCAGCCTTGACAAGTTTACTATAACAGTGAGGGTGAAGTATACAAGTTTCAGTTTAGTATATTTTTATGTTTGTGTTTGATGGAGAGTGAGTCTGTTATAAAAGAAAGGACAAGCCTCTCTTGAAGCCTGCCACTCAACACGTTAGATTAAAGCCTTTATTATGAAACTAGAGTCTGTAATCTGCTGTCTCAGACTGACGATCATTCTCTCTTACTTTCTTTTTAGCATGCTCCATTTGATACAGTTTCCTCTTTTCCTTTTTGTCTGAACCCCCTTTCAGTTTTCATCTTTATCGTCTTGCATAGTTGCCTTCGTTTTTCTTTTCAAAATTAGCTTTAACCTGATTTCACTTTCCTCTATTTCTGGTCGCTTCCCCTTTTCCCCTTCTCTCTCTTTAACTTTCTCCAGAGGAGTGTGTTTGCGCTCCACAAGATTTAAAATAAGCAGAAATTTTTTTTAAAAACAACAACAAGAGCAGCAGCTTCTCTTTTTATCAAGCATCACTGCAGCTGCCCTTGGAGAATATCTTGCCTTAGTATCTGAGCAAAACACACTCTTGGCGTGTGTGTGTGTGTGTGTATGCATGCTGTGTGTTGTTCATGCAAAAACACGGGGGTGCTGAACAGAAGTGCACAGAAATAATGATGACAGGAACACCCCCAAGAGGGCGAGAGTGAAAAGGAGTGGATCGACACATCAAAAAAATGTCGACTCCCCACGTCATTCCTGTGGAGGAAAGTGACGAAAAGGAGGAAAAAGATGGAAGAAATGAGAAAGTACAAGTGACTGAGCCAATGCAATGGACGCAGTGAATGCGCAGCTTTGTTCCTCTTCCTCCTCTGTTGACTAGTCGGCCATACTCGCGCATACAGTTACAGAGACGCCGCTCCACTCGTTATTCTAATCTTCTCTGACATGAACACATTCGAGGATACACAGGCGTGAATGCTTTCGGAGGCTGTGCGCTCGACTAGCAGGCCTGGGAAACACAGGCTTTAAGGAAAGGAATAAGGGGGCGGGGGCGGGGTGTTACTGAGAAAAATACAAGCAGTGTACTCAATCAAGGGTGAGAGAGGAGGAAGACTGCAGAGAGAGAGAGAGAGAGAGAGAGAGAGAGAAGTCAGATAGAAAACTGGAGAGCAGTTAGCTTTGGAGAAAGCTACAACAGGAAATGAGATGAGGAGAAAGGAATTTCAACTGGATCCAAGATGTAGTTTAAAAACAGTGAACAACCCAGTTACCCCTGAGCGTGTGTGTGTGGTGAATGTGTGTGTGTGTGTTTGTGTGTGTGTCTGTGTGTGGGTGAAAAGTGAAAGACTGAGAGAGACACCGTGAGAATGGAAAGAAGGACTGAAACTTGCACAAGCACAATTTATTATCCCACAGTTAATACTCAGTTCCTTTGATGCTCCTAAGCAGAAAATCAAAACAAGAACGGAAACAAAACTGTTTTGTCATTAGTGTCTTTCTGAAAATGACACGGCATTACACCCACAGACGCCTACTTTGTGGATATTCACTGTAGTCGTTTTCATACCACAGTAAAATATCCCTCTATCATTGAAACTAGGGGTTATTTTCTTTATCAGTTTATATTTTGATTACTTTCTCTATTAACTGATTTACTCTATAAAATCACAAAGAACACAACAACACTGGTTAATACTGGTGTTCAGATTTCAAAGTCATGTCTTAAAGGGTTTGTCCTGTGATTTAGTTTTACACTTTTATAAAGTTGGTGCACTTGTGAGAGACTGATTAATACTAGAATGGTTCAAATCAATGCAACAGACAATGAGAGATCCTGACTTCACTATGGGACACACTCCCTAACCTCTGACTCCGACACTTCCCATAATGCAACTTGACAGTGTGTATTGTTGGGCCTCCACTGCTCGGTAAATACCCATGTCTTTCAAACTCAGACCCAAACTAGCGTTGGGCTGTGACGCAATTTTAACATAGGTCTCAGACAGAACTGCAGATGATGTGAAACCCAAAGGCCCAAAAAGACCTTTTCTTAGGGACACTTAAGGACACGGTTGTAAACACTGAATGCACAGAAAACATGTTGGCAACAGTCTTAACAGTCAACAGTTTTAACAGTCAAATCTGAGCTAATAGGTCCAATTAAAAATGTACGCAGGGGTACCAATGCACGGAGCTCTGGCGTCTGATAAACCTTTAAATACATTCATTTGTTACTCAGACTGGTCTTCCTGGATCGCATTTCATGTCTCACCAGTACTAAGCAATACGCCCCCACCACCACAGCCCCCTCTGTTTTTATGTGTAAAAATGTTGGAAAGCCCCTGTAAAGTAGCTTATATAGTAACTATGAGTTCTATAACAGTGAGAAAATGTGCAGATGGAAGCAAATGTTTGTGCATTAAATGCAACAATCCAGAGAGCACTCGTCAAGACGCCCAACTCAAAGACGAAATGGCACACTGGTGAAATGACTGATACCAACAGATAGCCACATTAACCACTTTGAACCTGCTCTAGCTCATCTTGAAACCCACTATCACCGAAAGCCTGTTTCACCCTTAAATTTCCGCTCCACCTGTGTCTTTTCAGTATCAAATCCTCTCCCACTTGAAGCCCTTAAAGGTGATAGTTTCAGTCCTTTGTAAGAAAAGCTGTGTTCCCCTTGCACGTCAGTGACAGAGACGTCCCACAGTGACAGCGTTTTAAAATTGCAGCGAACCACTACAGCAGCCAAATCCATTTCTCCAATGTCCAAATATGTTCCTAACAATCCCAGTTTGACCAAAACCAGCTGAAGATGCAGCACAGGGCAGTGCTTCAGAGCTTTGAGGTGGGCAACAGGACAGCATGGCTAAAGCAACAAACTTTTTATAGCCACCTTTCAAGACTACATGGGCTAAATGTTTGATGTAGTGTTTGGGTGGAGTATCACTATAAGTAGCCTAAAAGTCAGATTCTGTGTGTACATATAGTCCGTCTAGTCAGCATAAAATGTATTTGTCACGCTGTGGGCGTGTCTGATCTGTTTAGTTTCATTATTCTGTTATTTAGTCTGTGTGCTGGTTCCATGTCTTAGTTCCCAGTCCTGTTTTC
>JAPMOB010233048.1:0-20972 GCA_029875015.1 Lepomis gibbosus
AAAAGCAAAAGATTTTATTATTCTAGTACCAAAAAGTTAAAACTCCCATCTGCAATTTATATAATAAAATATCGATACTTTGCGTCCGTGTATCGATACAGTATTGCCATGGCAAATACCACGATACTATGCTCAATTTTTCCCCCAACCCTACATTGTATTAGAAGTTAATGCAATAAATTTGACAGTAAATTATGTTGAAAGGACACATTCAGTATATTGTTTTTGTTTTGTTTGTTTGTTTCTGTCGACTAAAACCAACACTGAATCCATCTTACTACTGTCTGTCAAGCCAAAGCCTGATACATTCATCTGGGCCATGGAGCTCCGTTGTTGTACAAAAACTATTAAACCACATCAATAAGCCCCAGTGTCAAGCTGGCTGACAGTACTGGATCTTCACTACCTTGAATGTATTTACAATGATTTTTATTTTAGTCAGTCCTACATGCTGCTGTAAAAACCCCACCAAATGTGTATAAATTCATTAATGAAAACTAGGGAGAGGCAGTTGAAGCTCAGAGCAAACTACTATTTGATAATCACTGGGAAATACACTGAACAATATTATAAATGTAACACTTTTATTTTTGCCCCCATTCATCATGAGCTGAACTCAAAGATCTAAACTTTCTCTATGTACACAAAAGGCCTATTTCTCTCAAATATTGTTCACAAATCTGTCACAATCGGTGTTAGTGAGCATTCCTTTGCTGAGATAATTCATCCACCTCACAGGTGTGGCATATCAAGATGCTGATCAGACAGCATGGGTATTGCACAGGTGTGCCTTATGGTGCTTTCAGACCAAAAGCGAAGCGAGTGTAAGTTTACAGCGTAAGTCAATGCAAAGTGCGCAGAGCCACGATTTCCTGTCGGGCTGGCGATGCGAAGGCAACACAAAGGAATTTGCGTGAGTTGATTTTCAACTCAAGCAAGAAAGTCGCATGACACTGAGTCGCGATAGCCTATCAGCATTGAAATTGTATGTGTGTGTTACTTTATTCCAGCAATCATTGTACTTTACTGTGACCAAGTTAGCATAGCATAGCATTAATCACAGCAAAATGTTTACTTTGGTTAATACAGCTGTAGTAATCGCAAGTTGTGTGTATTCACGTTATCGCATTAAAATCACCTTCTCGTGTTGTGTGTGAACACTTGCAGCAAATGTACTCACGCGAGGAAAGCGTCGTGAGAAGAAAATTTGCGTTTGGTCTGAATGCCGCATTAGGCCCTACTGAAAAAAGTGCCCCACAAATGCACTATTACTTCTGTTTGAGTAACTTTTTGTAAAAACCTATAGTGCCTAGCTGCTTTAAAAGATTTGCATATTCAGTACGAACAAATGGGCTTGGGGCTGTACTGAGAGATGTTCTAACGCATTGCTTGTTTTCACACTAAAGGCAAAGATTGGCTCTTTCTGGGTTAATGCCGTGGTGTGAAAAATGAGCTGAACAGGCTGGCAACTGCACAAAATGCCTTGTTTCTCTCATTTTTGGGGAAAGGTGAAAGAATCATCTGATCACTCTTCCATCACAACAAATGTCCCCTTTTCTGACTCTCATTCTTCCAAACTATTACATCCTCCCTTCTCCCTTCCTGTAAATTCAGTCTGTTAGGAGTGTAAAAAAGCTGAATGACAGCGAGTAGGTGAGACAAATAGTTGCCTTGGAAACTCCGTATCCCTCCTGCTGCCAACCTCCCGCTTCCCATTTCCAAGTTAACTGAATGGGGTGAGGTAATAACAGGGGCTGCCATGTAGCTCACACTTCTCTTTGCCTTGAGTGTTGTGAGTGAGTTCTCGTCTCAAAAGCCGAGATGATTTTCTTCCAGGTAAAACATAAATTTTGGCCCTTGACTGTAAATTCAAAATCACTGGGGTGGAATTGAAAGATGACAACTTAGGATCTTTTTTTTTTTAAACAACTATCCTGCCACTGCTCTGTTTGTTCATGTGGTAACAAACAATTAGAGTTATTTCAACATGACATCATCTTAACTGCTGGCACAAATTCACACACATAAAACCAGACGATCTGTTTGCTCCCATGCATTTTTCAGTCAAGAGAGTCTGTTGTTATCACGCTCGTACCAACCGAAAGCACAAGAGTGTGACACACTGAGCACACGAGAGAGAGGGGGAAAGAGAGACAATGCATTAAGTGCACAATCGCACAAGTAGCAACAGATGAATGATGATAAACAATCTGCTGATCTGGCTCCAATCTCTCTCTCAGTCTTTGTCACAGAATATAAGGCTCACTTTTATACATCAAAAATAAATATATTTTGTTTTACCTTTGAAAACCTTGACCTAAAATTATGAAAGTACTCTGAGCCTTGCATGTATAACAAATAACTGTCGGGTTAACCTCAGCCACAACTGCAGATGCAGGGATGAAGTGGGGGAAAAAAGCTCACCCTTAATAGCACGCAATCTTTTTCTTCATTGGCTGATGTCAAACCAACAAAGCAAATTGACAACATACCTGTCCTTTCCTTGATGTCACACAGGACACTGAAGAGGGCGGGCTTCATTCTGTGGCAGTTTAAAGCATGTTTCCTTTTTACAGAAAATGAAAGACAAAGAGACAGAGATTGTGAATTATAAACCATTCTTTAGTAGACTTTATAATCTAATGGTTACAGGCACAGATGTCCATCAACAATAGACCCTGTGGCTGACACATAGTAAGTCAGTGCTGAACAAACTGGGTTCAGATGAGCATGCGACCAGACGTGTTTAAGCCTTTGACTGAAAACAGCCTGGAGCACATAGCTGCCTGATACACCTGGACTTACTCACCTTAGTGAAAAATGAGAAGGAGAGCGACTGAATGCACTTACACTTTTCAAACTTCAGAGGGAATGGTAAATAGACTGTACGCGTACAGCGACTTTCTAGTCTTCGGACAACTCAAAGTGATTTACACTACCTGCCACATTCACCCTGTTTGAGCACATTCATACACTAAAGGCAGCTCATAAGAAACAGAAACTAATACATTCACACACTCACCAACGGCTCAGCTATTGGGTGCAATTTGGGGTTCAGTAATAATGCAGACTGGAGGAGCCAGGGATCGAAACGCCGACCTTCTGATTAGTGGACGAGCCGCTCTACCTCCTGAGCCATGGACGCCCCAGGGAATGAGTCTGTGTCCACATAGGAGTGGGACCAAATAATCAATATTGCAATAAAATGTCACACAGTTTTCAACAATACAAGTGAAACTAGTATTGTGACGCCTTCTGTTACTCTAGTGAGGCATCAATGTTTCATTCTTTTGCTGCAGACATTTGATCTGAAATGTGACGTTTTCTGGTTGTTTTGTTTTTTCAACCTTTTGACAGATTATGGCAATTTGAATTTGCAGAAACTGCTACACATTCATGTTGCTTTTAAAAATCATCACACTCTTTGGTATGTTTACTTGCTACTAAACTCTCTAATACCAAAGGCGAAGCTTCTCAAGGCCGTGGGTAAATACAGAACCGGTTTGATTCTTGCTTTGTAAAAACAGACTGAATTCACTCAGGCAGGGGAAAGAATTTGTTTTTCAAAAAGTTACATCACCAAGTGAAGGAGAAACAAAGAGAGTGAAAGACTGAGCACAAGATCAGGAGAAGGACAAAGACAGGCAATGCATTACAGTAATAATACGTTATTTTAGATGAATGAAGGCCACAAATGTAACGGGACAAAAATGAACAATGCATTCCTGTCGATGCTTTTTCCTTTTTTAAGGGTATACTTTCATTTTCAGTTACACTGCAAATATATGTATGATGTATTGCCTGTGTTGAGATACTATTTTGAGCCAACAATTGTGGTTATATAGTAGAGAGAGTTGGGCGTTGTTGTTTGATTGTAATGATCACTATCCACTATTTGTAATGCGTATCAAACAATCACACAACTGTATCCCACTGTTAAACTTTACTTGAGACCAAAGTCTTCATTTGTGCAACTCATTTTGGTATTTATAAATTATAGGAAGATAATTTTATTTGATATTGAATTATTACACAGCCCTATGAGTTAGTTATTAAGGTGCTTAACACCTCAAAGCACCGACCCACAGGTTTGGCCAAGACACAGTGTCACAGGGATCCCATTTCACTGTAATGTACAAGCGCTGTTAAATGCTATGCCAAAAATAAAAACAGCACAACAGTCCAGTGTGTTAGGGTGTTGAAGGGAGGATGATGGGTAACAGGGGCTATTTACAGCAGATACAGGCTCAAATGGAGCGATAATCGGTCCTCTCATCATGTAACTGACAAACAGCAACACTCCTCAACTCCTAACACCTGGTAGGCCCTGTCCCCTGGGGTTAAACTCCCAAACGTCTACCTGCTTTTTAAATGTGGAAAGAAGAGGATATCCCACCCTCTCCCATCTCTGGTTAAATTAAAAGTAGGCCTATATACTGTATATGCATAATGTATGTGTGTTGTCAGAGGGACAGGAATGTAGGCCTAATGGAGGATACATCACATAAAAATGGGCACAAAAATTCCAGTAGTATTAGGGTGTTAGGGGGGGTTATTACAGTGTATTACAGCGTGTGATGTGTGTGTAAGACCATGCAAGCTTGAGGGGATGCTGTGATGACGATATGACCCTGTGCAGACCCAAATCCAACTCTTAAAACATGTTCACTCTTCTATCAGGCCCTCTCTGGTGCTGTGTTATTACCTGGCCTGGGCCTCATCGAGACTCTCATCTGTGATGGCCATGATCTGCTGGAGGATGTCACCAATGTCCTGCTGCGGCTGGCCGAGGGTGTGATGCTTCCTTATGTTGTCAGGGTCGCCCACATCCTCCTGAGACAGTCCATTTAGTCCAAGATGACCCAACATCATGCGGGCCTGGTCATCCATACCTCCAAAGTGCCACTTATTGTGGTGGGAGAGCTGAGAGGAGGACGACTACAAAGGGGTTTCCCTCTCCAAATTCCCGCACTGAGAATACCGAGAGGTTTAAAAGTTTCCCCAAAAAACATGCAGGACTCAAAACTGGGAGCCGTGTTGCCTCAGCTGGAGCTATCTGTTTGTCTTGGTCTGAATAACAAAGGAAAAAAACCCGAAGTGTAGCTGCCTTTACTGTTTATTTATCTGAAGAAAACGAGAAAACGCTACTCAACCAGGACTCTACAAACTGTGGTTCTTCTTTGGTATGGGAGGGTACAGCTCACAAAATATTAGCCTATGGTATGATACTGTTGTTTTTATGAGTAGCGGTACGCGGCGCGCGTGCGCACGTCTTTTCTTCCCCTGAAAAGACAAAACCAGGAGGCTCCAAAGGGGAGAAAAGCTTCAAAACAAAACGAAACGGATGCTATTCGTAGACTGTATCAGCGGCCATACATGCAAACAGCAGTTATGGAGAGTGGACTTAACATGAGCAACAAAACGCCAACAATTACAAAGTGGCTTGCTACAAAGCTAACTCACTCCTGCTTTGAGAGGCTGTTCGGCTCGTGTGTTGAATAATGGTCTGGACGGCGCAAGGGAGCTACATCTAGTCCCTTTGATGTCGCCGTCTCCGCCTGCTCTCTTTTTATTCACGGGTCCCGTTTACCTGCTCGGTCATTAAAAGTGTGGACCGACAGGGTCCTCTAAAAGATGGCCTAGGCAAGGTATTCCCGAGGAACTTGATCTATCTGGTTACGTCCACGTCTCACTCACACTGCCCGGTTTGAACCATTAGTTATTGCTGTTTTCTTTGCCTGCCACACTCCTCCCAGAAAAACACCACGGAGCAATGCCGCCCACTGCCAAGTTACACAGGATTAGCCGAGGCAACTTCCGCTCAAGCATTTCCAAATAATACATCAGGCCTACTTTAACATAAATGCGAATGTTTAATGATGACTTGGCCTAAATCAGTGATAGCCTACCTCATACGTTATTGACCATTTATTATTGATCATTGAGTATACGACAATGCTATGTGTTACAAAGCTGTATAAACACACATCACCTTATAGGCCTAATCATTTTCATTGCATATAAGCCTACAGTACTTTAGGTTTATTTCACTTCTCATTTCCATTGTGAAAATGCTGTGTTATAACTCTGATAGGGAGAGCTTCTAGATAGGAGGTGTGTGGAGTGCTCCACAGACCTGGAAGTAGGCTACACAGCAAAATTAATGATGCTAACACCATGTGCCAAGCCACACAACATTGCCACCAAAATACAAAGAGCTGTAGAACATCCACAAACCAATGAAGCCTTATTTAGAATTATATTTTCTATCTTGCAAAACAGTTAACCCGCACTGACCTTCTTTGAAATGGGTTCTATGTTACAGACATGAAACAGTTTTAGTGCTTTTATTTTGAAAGCAACCTTGATTAAATTCCTGCTTTGGTTCTGGGTGTTTGTGGCTGCTTTGGCGCAGTTCTCCATCAGTATGTCGGCGGGCTTCTGGGAATGCTGCAGTTTGATTTAAAATTCACCATTAACACAATGTTGTTGTTGTTGTTGTTGATGATGCTGATGCTACCAATACTAATTCAAATTGTGCGTGTGTGTGCGCGCGTAGGCTACGTGCAGCCCGTGTGTGTGTGTGTGTGTTAGGATGTCACACCTATAGGAGCCCTGTTCTTACAGAGACTGCATCTCACAGCTGAGATTATGGTGACCCCATCTTACTGTATTAGGTCCTATTTCCTATGATGAAATGATATTTAAACAGAGCGTTTCAACAAGTTCATTTTTATCTGCATTATGCCAACCAGCAGTACATCATACACAATGTCTGTCTTTTAAACAATCAGTTCTCAAACTCCTACTTTAGTCTGGTGCAGATCAATTTCTGATTTACCTACTGATGTAAAGATTACATAAAGGATCTTTTACTGAGATATTGGAGGCTAATTTTATTGGGTGGCTGCTGAAATGTCATAACTTCATCACTATTCTTTTGTTTGTGGTGTGTGTTTGGTGTTTTTTGATGATAATGTTAGTAGACTTTAGTAACATATTTTACACCAGATGATTGTGTTACTTATTTCTGAACCTTTCAGTTTTCACTGTAGATTTTCCTCTCCAAACTTGCTAATTAATTAGGCAAATTGATCAGCAAGTTAATTCTTTGGTTGAATGGAACATTAGCTTCAGGATGATTGGGATTCTCATACACTTACCACCTCCTTCTCAACCACTTCAGTAATCACATACAAGATGTGGGGAAGCCCTAAGTGTTTGTGGTGGTGGCCATGGCTTAATTACATTTTTTTCCAATTCAATTCAGTGTGCTTGAGTCTCCATGGTTATGAGAAGCGTGTGTATGTGTAGCCTACAGGAGTTTAATGCATCTGTGTCTTCTGCTGTCAATCCAGACAGGAGGCTGACTTGATGGAAAAGATGAATGAATCCCCCAGCATAGTAGGAAACACCAGAGCATTTGAACCTGCTCTCTCACTCAGTCTATCACTCTGATATTTACTGCCACTCACACACAGGCAGCTGCATGCTCCCCCAACGAGCAGGCACACAGTCGTGCACGTATCCAGACACACACAGGCGCGCTCACTGGCAATTTGCCTCTTCTCCTATTTGTTTTAGTCTCAGCAGATTACAGCTGGCTCATTCTCATTATTTGGCCAATCAGCCAATAAAGCTAAATGCTCTGAATAAGCACTGACTTCTATTTTCACCCAGATGGAACCGTCCACCCACTCCTGCCTCCCCCCCTACAACTACCCCCTGTGGTTTGCTCTGCATGTTGCCATGCCAACAGGGACGAGCACCTCTGGATGCTCCAATCAAGTGTCTTTTTCTCAATTTCACACATGTACACACAACATTAACGTTGATTAAGAGGAGTGTCTGTTAAGAATGTGTGTTGTCTGTAGCTATCAAGGCCTTTTTTATATATAGTCTTTATAAGGAGCAAGCCTGTGTTTATGCTGGCTCCATGTTGCACTGGACTAAGGTTGAGAGTGGCTTCTTTTTCTAGGTATTTGAGTATTTGTCACTGGGTTATTCACGGTCTTTGTGCTCAGTGACTACTCCAAACAGGTGCAAACATCCCAGAAGCATGCAACTTGACAGGCAGACCTGAGCCCACAATAAAGTGTCTTGTTTTAAATAACCCAACCCGACCCCCGACATCCGTTGAGAATATTATTTTGTTTTCTTTTATTGTGAACTAACCATGAAAAGATGAACAATGTGTTAGTCCTCAATGATTTCTGTCTTCGCGTCTCTCTTTGTGGCACTCTCATGAACATCTGTTTTTTTAAAAGGGTGCAAAGAATTTCATTTCATTTCTTAAAATGCTAAAGCACAACAAAAATAAGATTGAGTGAAAGGTTAAAAAATGCATTTGTTGGAGACTATTTATAACACATTTGCTTTAGTGAGTATTTCAGTAGGATGGTGAATGTGGGATTGATAGGCTACTCTACAGTGCCTGTGTTCATCATAACCATATCATAACACATCACCCTGTGCAACATTGTGGCTCATTGATGGGTTTTTAATTGAACAATGAAGGACTATATGGCACATATGGCCAATAGGCTACATTGTTGGTTTTGGACTTTTCATGGGTTTGGATTTGTTGTTTGTAAGAAATATAGCCTGTCATTAATGTGTGTGGTTTTCATTCAGTCTTGCCTCCCGTCTTCTCCTTGCCCTTTAAAAAACCATCTTTTCCCTCCAGTTCACCCCCTCACTATCTCTCATTCCCCTTCTCTCCATTTGCTCCCCTTCTCCTCTCCACCCTAACCACCTCTGGTCACCCATTTCCATTATCCTCTTCCCTCACTCTCTCCTTTCCTCCTCCACCGCCGCCTGCCCTGCTCACCCTCATTGTCATGCAAATGAGAATCGATCCTTCTCTCAGCACTCCTCTGTCCACACCTATGCAGTAATCTAATGTTTGTGAAAGAGCTAAAATAGGCTAAATGTTTATTTCTTCCTCTTTTATTTCCGACATTCAGAACACAAACACCGAGAACCCCAACCCCCACCACAAATGATCGAACATAACAGTTCGTGCACAGAGCTACACGAAGACGCATTTTTAATGAAAGCTAAGAAATTAGACAGCAACTGTTTCTCTGGCTGCTGTAATGCCGCCATCTTGCGTTCACACCGTTCAGACTTGAGTAGCGTTTATTCTGACGTCTTGACCCGTGGTTTGACGGGAGTTGGAGTCAGAATGGATTCAGTACTTCCTGCTTTCACAAGGAAGACCAAGAAATGTCGGCTGGTAACTAAAAAGTTGTTGGCCTGCCAAACCGTTCCACCTCGTAGAGAAAGAAGTGAACACAGGAACAGAGTAAGTATGTGTTTCTATTATTTTAGTAGCCGAATCATTAAGGGGGGAAATATTTGAGCTACTTTTGAACAAAAAGCAGCGAAGTTTTGTTAGTGGAAATGTCGCTTCTATGGAAAGCTCGGCTTGGAACATGACTACCAACCAGTCTAGTTAATAATTTACTCAGGTTTTCTTAAGAATAACACTATTACAATACACGTGGATTTGTGTAGAAAGACAGTAATTTTGAAATAAAAGTTGCTGGGGAAGTAATTGAACTGTCACAGGTCATCCCGGATTGAGTTAAGCTACCTGGATCTGCCTGGTATTGATTTCCCAACGCTGATACTAAAATAGAGTTGACGCAGAAACAATAGGTGAAACGTAATTACGTATAGGTAAGTAAGCAAACCTACCCTCTCTTCACATTTCACACGTAGCAGGTTCGTGTTCTGGCGTTTGTTCTTGACTCACATCTTCATCTATGTTCTTTAACTAATTGTCTCGTGAGAACTGAAGACAGCAGTCAGTCTCTAGGCATTTGATGAACTAACTAATCACACTTCAAATATTTGAAAAGGGGTCGTCTTGTTAGAGGATTTTGTCCATATCAAGCAGAGGCATTTTATACCTGAATAGGTTGAAAATAGCTTTAAAATATAAAAACATCTCATTAAAGGGGAAGTGCAGAACTCCCCAGGAGCATCTGCCACTAATTCCCTGCTGCCATGCACTGAATAGTTTCTTTCTGCCCTTGAACATACAGAGATGACATTATTATTTAGACTGAATAAGATCTTTCTGTCTAGACAGTGTAGACGAGGCATAACATGAATTCTTACACTGAATGGAAGCCTGTTTACCTTTGGGACTCCTCGCTTTTCGTCACATGGACTCAGCAAGTTGGTTCTTTCTAAGCCTATAAGTCCCAGAGAAAGCATGTGATAATGAAATGACAGAGATAATGAGAATCTCTGTGCTTTGTGTATAAATATATTCACAAATTGTTTCACATACTCCTGTACATGTTGTACTTAGATGTTATGTCTATCTCTGTGTAAGTGCATTGAGAGAATGAAGAAAAAAAACATTGAGTCAGGCTCCTTGTATGTGTAGAGAAGCCTGGCCAATAAAGACGACTCTGATCTCTGGTACCACAGTAGTATAATTTGAATAAAAAGCTCTTCTGGAAATGAGCAGACTGACTGATTTTATTTATGTTTGCCTCCACCATTAAATCACATACGTTCATATTGTGCTCCCTTCTTGACGCCTCCGTACCTTCGTTTTTCACTGTACTTTTTTTTCCTCGCTTCCTCAGATGTCTTTGATGGAACGTGAGAGAGTCAGGCCGATTACAGCAGTGGCATGGACCTCCAACTCAAGCACCTGCCCCAAAGATTTCAACCTGGTATGCTGAGATATATAGATGTTTCTACAATTTTCCTAGACGTTTAACCATTTAGAAACCTACCAGACAAATAAGACCCAAGTATTTCCACATTTCTCTCAATGGGAAACAGTTTACGTAAAGTCTTTAATGAAAGAAATCTTTCTGAACCATATGATATTATGCAAACAGGGACAAGGTCTGACATTTGCACTTGCCTTGACAAATGATCTTCACAGTGGAAAGAAAAGTGGAGTAAAGGATTATGTATGGATGGGGCCCAAATTTGACCAGATATATTATTTTAGTCTAATTATATACAGGCAGCTACACTATACAGTATGTCAGCAGTCTGAAATAAGAAAATCAAACAACCTTCAGCATCCAAGTTTAATCAGATGTTGTTGGAAATGTTAAGTAGGACAGCTCAAGTGTTACGATGAGCTGGATGCTTGACCTTTAGAAACAAAGTGGTTGTTTAAAAGTGACTTAAATGAGTGTAAACTACCATCTCTGAAGATCCAGACCAAAAAAAGAGGATGTTTTGCAGCCACTGAATCTATGTGTGTGACTTGAATACTATAATGAAAAGCATCATGACTGACTGTTAAATAATAATTTTAGTCATAACTGTATGTATTAGCTCTGTTCACTAACATCAACAGCTGTCTTTATGCCTCAAGTTGCCACATTACCTATTTCTGAGGCATTTTTGTGATGTCAGATGTGGTATATCTAACCATACCCCTTATCTGCTTAATCTCTCTGTCCTTCTGCAGATCAGCATCACAGAAGACGGTGCAGCTGCGAACTTTACACGCAGCTTTGCAATGAAATCTGGATATTACCTCTGTTACAGCAAGGTAACGGACAGAGACAAATCAGAGAGACTCTTCCATACTTTTAATAGCCATAGTACTTGTGTCTTTGCAGTACCACAGTACCACAATACGTAAACACAAAACATGTATGTTTGCCACCAACTCTTTGTCCACTGCACTTGTCCCTCCTGTCTTCCCATATCTCTGTCTCTCTATAGGACCTGACAGGTGGTATGGTAGTGGCAGACATTCAGCTTATTTCAGAAAAGGACTCCATTCCTCATGGTTATTGCTTCATAGCAGAGCATCTTGAACCCAGTGAGTACACACACACACACACACACACACACACACACACACACACTCGCACCATTCTGTCTTTCTTTACTTGTGAGGACCTTGGCGTAATCCGTTTCCTAGCTCCTAACCTTAACCATCACTAAATGCCCAACCACATCCCTTACTATGACACTTATTCTAACCTTAACCTTTAGACCATGTCTTAACCTTCAAACAGGCCTTTGAAGTAGAATGGACCAGGACAAATGTCTGCATAACGCAGACATGTCATCACTGTGATAACGCTATAATTGGTCCTCCCAAAGAGAGCAATACAAGGCGCATACACATACAGTTGTTTAGACATTCCAGATATGTTATGTCTACTTACTGCTAATTTAATTTACAGTCTGATGGACGTTTGTGTTTCTGTTTGTGTGACCAGAGACCTGTGTTTCAAAGAAGAAACGGGTGTGTGTGCGCTTAGTCCCGGTGGGAAGTGTGGACACAGCTGTGCTGGATATCAAACTGACAGCCAAAAGCAAAATGATGCTACAGCACTACACATATGTGGGGTTGGTAGCATTCACATATACAAACATTTGACTTGCAGTTGTTTTATCAAGGCATTTCTTAAATCCCACAACCTAAACACAGTGGTATGGATTCAGAAATTAGTTATTTTAAGACTGCCTGCATTCAACTGTGCATTCAGTACTTAATTGGCATATATAGAGTTCTAAATGTAACATTAAATGTGCCTTGTCCCCAGAGACGTCCATGGCTACGTGTTGTGGTGCAGAAAGGGCTATTTTTCTAGCCCCGTGCCCCAAGCCATGCCCCGCAGTATCAGCCTGGACCTCCGCACACTCTCTTTGGAGCAACCGTCTGCTCCTCTGCCCCTCAGACCCAGGTACAGTACTTATTTAATGTCTCATACAGAGAAGTCCTACAGTGCATTTTAACAATTCACAAAGTGAGTACACATCATTTATTGGGGGGCGTGGGGGGGTGGAGCAGGTCGCCCAAGATTGGCAGTCAGATCCCTGGCTTCTCCTGTCCTTGGGCAAGATACTGAACCCCAGTGTGTATGATTAGTGATGAATAGTTGGCACCTCGCACGGTAGCTTCCGCCATCAGTGTGTGAATGTGATGTGTAGTGAAAAGCGGTTTGATTGGTCGAAAGACTAGAAAGGTGATATACATTTACCATGTACATGTTATGGCTCTTTTGGTAAATCTAGCCGTTTAAATACAGCTAGTTCAAGTGAAAATAACTTGACTGGATTTTAAAAGAGCAATTTCACATGGGTAACTAGGTACATTGGTACAAAGCTAAGTTTGTATCCTGGAGATGTTTAACTCTTGGTGTTGATATTTATATATATTTGTGCCCACAGCAACCCTCCTCCTCCATTGCCACATAATAAACTGAGCCAGAGACGCCACGGCCTCCATACCAAGGACACCGTGGACAAACCTGCTGACAGCAGTCTACAGGGAATCTCAGGTGTTGTACAAGTTTCTTCTTGTACACAGGACACATATTTCTATTTCTCAGTGCAGGCAATCCACTCAACTATTACCTACCTTCATTTTCTGCAGCTCTCGATGGAGTTCCCTTTAGCCTTCACCCAAAGTTTGAAATCCCGGCTAACAGCACGGTACGTTTGACATTTTCAACCATGCTAATGTAATGGGCTCCATTTCTTACCTCACTTTATGGCTTGCCCTTTTTCAGCCCTCTAATATAAACATGTATTCACATTAGTTCCTCTTTGTCTTATCTCTCTCAGACTGAACTGAGCTCTCAATTAAACAACATTCGCATAAAGTCTCTCCAAGACATTGAAAATGAGGTATTGTCTCATCTGAATCTCAATGCCAGCTTTGTGGTTCTTAAATTAAGAACATAAATGTTTCCTAACAAGAAATATACTCACTTTGTTTTGTTTTCGGTGTTTCAGTTTAACTACACGTTTGTAGTGGAGGAATCTGCTGCCAAGAGGACCAGACCATCAGTGCAAACAGGAGGCGCCCTGTCAGCTCAGTGATGTTTGCTACAATGTCAGACTTCTGCCTTTTCTCTGACTGAAGGCGTTTAGCATGACATCTCACATTATGGTACAGATGAAGGATGATCATGCCTATATGTACACTGTAGGCTTAGAATATTAAGCTTCAAGTCGAGAATATTTATCCTAATGGGGTCGATTACAAGGTCATCTGTGGGCACTACCCTTCTACATGACACTGAAAATCATACTCGAAAGCCGTTTAGATGGTTTGGCTGTTTGTTTCTCATGCCATACTTTTGTCTAGCATTCCTTTTTATTCTTTTTTTTTATACTTCATTAACATCTTCAAGCAAGTCTCTAAAGAAAGACCTGCTTGAATGAGGGCACACATTTAACTATATTGTTTTCACACATCTTTAGGCTGTGGCAATACAGCCTTTAAAGGCTTTACAGGGTTAAAGATGCAATGAGTCTAATTTGTATCTGCTATTTGGGGCTACTTTTCTGCAGCATTAAACTCATTGTTAAATATTAGGATAATTATCTGCTAAAAATGCTGCTCATGAAGATGTACATGCCATTGAAGGTGGCTCAGATGTGTGCTAACCTATATGCTTGAGGGCTTTGACGCATTTTGAATAGCTTGAGTCATGACACAACATTACTGATAAGTGATATTGGTGGATGAACTTTGCTGAATATGTTTAACTGAACACATTAAATACACTCTATGTAGGATTTAGTGTATTTCTTGAATGAAGAGTCGCTTACTATCAGGTTTGTGTTATTCCAAAAAAAGAATATATCCTATTTTAAATGGAGGAAGGTTGTATATTTTTCTCTGTGTGTTAGTCATACTTAAATGAGATATGTGGGATGGATCAGTTTTGTTTTTTTAAATGTCTTGCAGACTGAGGGCCAAATATTTATCTTTGTCATTGTACAATATATATATATATATAAAGTTACATTTTGTTTTTTAGCAAACCTTTATTGCATGGAAAAATAAAACCCAAGAAATACTACCTCAGGTGTATTTGTTTTACATACAGTACTCCCTTACAGAATTAACAACACTGTATTGCACACTATCAGGAAATCAGTTTTAAATCATTCTGAGGGATATAAATTGTGCACAATACAGTAACATCCAGAAGGCAAAAAGAAAAAAAAGAGGAGCTATAGAGTATTTGTAGTCTTTAATATTAATTGTAGAAGCCTAACCTGAGCAGTGAAAAATTCAAAAGGAAGAGCTTATGGTCGACAGAAAAACATGATTTGACTTCTTGATTTAGATGACACTGATTCAGCATGTTTGCAGTTTCTTAATGTCTTGCGTCAATTACTGTAAACACATTACCACACTGGAGTTAACAGAGAACAACCACAATATCAGATGGAGGAGCATTTTATTCACTGTGCCTGCTTTGATTTTTTTGAGCTATTCTTGGAAACAAATCGCCTCTAACTGACGAGCCAAACTTTTTACCAAGTTCTAAACCACAGCCTCTGTGGAAGTGTATTAATCGCAAAACGACTAAGAGAGCACCAAACCAATCAAAGCTGTGGTGGAAGTCAAGATGAATAAGTAGGGGTATTCATTTCCAGGTCTTATTCAACAGCTGTTCGTCTGTTCAGTTAGCGGTGCAAACTGCCAAAGATTAGAGCTTGCCAGTATGAAGAGAGCAGGCGAAAGACGTCACATGGTAGTAGTAGTGATACACTCGCATAATCTTGTCTTCTAGATTTAACGCTCAAATCTTTTTAGAAATTTAGATTTAAATGAACTTTGCATCACTGTGTCTACTGTGTCTCTTCATTCACAAAAACAGGGTTGTCATTTCTGTTTTTATGTATCTGTCAAATCAAAATTAGCAACTCAAAATATTGTGGATCCATTCTCTTCATCATTCCCTTTATATCCAAAATGTACCATTTTACTCCACCCTTTGGTTACTATGCACCAATGCACAACAACTGTACTCCTACAGTTCAATGTTAACAGCTGTTGTTTTTTTAACAGTAATATTTTCCATTTAAATGCTTATATGGGGCTCTACTGCCACCTGCTGCACCATACTGGACAGTTTGTGCTGGATATGTTACACATGCATTGCCTTTCTTGTTGTCTCCTGGCATATAAACTGTTACTCAATCTTTAAGGTGAAATGTTAAATATTTTATATATTTATTTTTCAGGTTTGAAACTTTTGTGATGAAAGATGAAAATGGCCATGGCAAATTGCAACTCCACACAATACATTGTGTGATGATCCTTTTCAATTAATTTATTTTTTCTTGTTATTTTTTAAATGACAGATATATGACAAAACTGTGATGCTTTAAAATAGCATTTGACCAACAAAAGAAAAGGGATTTAATACTGATATAATAATGAAGAAAAGTAGGAAAATGTAACACAATTGTTGCTTAGTGGTGCTTGGTATATTATATTGTAGTATTATGTACTTACAGAAAGATGTTTATGCATTTGCGACATAGTGTCAGCTTAAAGTTCAGGTGAAAAGAAACAATTTGTTTTGTCTTTTTGCCAACTATATTTCTTACAGCTGAAATGACAAACGTATTATTGAACATAAACTTCAACTTGAAAAGAAAAATGACAAAAGGGGCCATTCCAAATAGTAATCTGGTAAATATTAGCCAGAATTAATAGAAGCCAGGCGCAGATCAATCCACTGGGAGGCCCCTGGGGCAAAAAATATCTGTAGATGAATCCTCAAGATTAGGTAATAATACAAGTGTAGCCTTAGGCTATTATCATTTTAGTTTTTAATGTGATTTAGAGATGCATATAGTGTTAAACAAATTTGCAATTACATTAATTAAACCTATAGTAAGATATTGAACATGGGTTTAGCACATTTGCCCAGCTGGCAATCTAGCCTTGATAACAAAAACAAATGACTGACTGTGACAACAGTAAACTAAAGTAGTATTTCAGAAATAGGAGTCAAATAATTGACATCAGACATAATGTTCAATAAGAAGTTTATTTTCTGTACGAGGACTTGCGGCATAGCATTTACACAGTCTTGCAGGTCTGTTTGTTCTGCTCTCCGGAAAACGGGCTCTGATTCCAACCAGCTGTTTCCCGCCTCACACAGACCAGCTGCACACACACACACACACAGTAGGCGGAGGCAGCAGACACACACACACGTAGTAGGCGGAGGCAAGAAGCCACACACACACATTGGAGGGAACCCCATCAGCTGTGGGAAGCAACACAGCTTGAACTTATTTTTATTTTTCTAACTATATTATTCAGATATTCAAACTGTATTAGAGATATGCGTCATTGAGGAGTAAAGCGAGAGCTCTGCGCTAAACGTACATCACTGTATTTTAACAAGGACAGCAGTGGAGGAAGAAAAAAACAGAAAACACGGACTACAGAGTGGCTCTGAAAGCATGGAATATTTCATGATGCCGACAGAGAAGATACCGTCCTTACAGCACTTCAAGAAGACGGAGAAGGATGTTATTGGGGGCCTCTGCAGGTGTGTAGCTAGCTATTTGTTTCTTCATACGAAGCTGCTTTCACAAATCATCCCTCGTGTGGCTGTAGTGTGTGTATGTGTGTTGTGATGCAGTGTGACTTGAGTTAGCACGCTAGCTGTTAGCTTCGCCGCGATATGTTGGCAGCAGGAGCATGGTTGTAGAAATTAGCAGTGTGTTGGCCAGCTGCTGCTGCTTTTGGCGGCGACAAAATAACAGGATAATCTAAGTTGTGTTATTACATTTGCCGGCCGAACAACATGTAATAACTTACTCGGCATGTTTGCAGCCATTCAGCTGAGAAATATGTAAATAAGCGAAATGAAATCGATACATTTGCGTTCAGTTGAACACCAACCACGTGGTAGTTAACGTGTTCCCCGCTGCTTCGTTGCTTTACACCAAATCACACGTTTGTAACGACACTCCTTACTGTTTTCACCGAATTACTTGTGTGTGTATATGATTTATTTGTGTGAATTAAAGATGTGTACGTAGGGTCGGGTTTCATCTCTGCTATATGCGTAGTTAAACAGCTAACATTAATGCTCAGCTGCTATAGCTCTGTCGTGTGCTACTGCTAGCTTAGCGTGGCTAACTAGCTAGCTATTAGCGTATTCGTTTTATAACCGTGGTGTGTTTATACGGACTAAATTTTACTCATGTACTCGCTTGTTTAACTAAAACACGTCGTCATACA
The DNA here is from genome assembly GCA_029875015.1 of Lepomis gibbosus. Classification (NCBI taxonomy): domain Eukaryota; kingdom Metazoa; phylum Chordata; class Actinopteri; order Centrarchiformes; family Centrarchidae; genus Lepomis; species Lepomis gibbosus. The sequence continues at coordinate 18,017 of JAPMOB010233048.1, forward strand.
GGTGTTGAGGCGGACACAAAAGTACTAAGTTACTAGCACTGGTAACGGCGTGTTTGTTAGCTTTGTGCTAACGGCGGAAAGCATTGTTCTCCATGATGCCAGGGGGCCTGCTGATGTTGTTGCTGGCGGAGTCACATTTCACTACTGCTGCAGCCCAGACTGTCCGACGCGCCCTCCGGCGGCCATGTTGGCGGTTCGCAGCTTCTGGCAACGACGGCTGACAACAGCTGATTTCATCTCCAAACTTTAAAAACCCGACACGTTTCACCGGTGTGAGATGGATGTGGTGGCCTTTCTCTACTGTTCCTGGTCGGGGATCTGATACATGAGTGTCAGCAGTCAAAAATTGTATAAAATCAGAATTTCATCACATCGACCACGCGTTAATTATGTCTGTCTGAGTGAGGATAGGTCGAAGTCGATCTTTGATTGATATTTGCAAAACTTAAATAGATCGTATGTTTTATTAACCACACTTGTAACACATGGCTTGTACATTAGAAAGCACCAGGTGGCAAAATTGCCTCATTATATTCCTTGAAGCCCCCTTGAAGATCTCAAACCTAAGTGAACATGTGTACAATAAATAACTTTTGAGGGATGGAAGGACCAAGTTAAGCCTTAAATGTTGCTTATGCTCCTCAGTTTGCCTGTACCTTCATTATAAAGGGTGTAACCAGTGGATTAAAATATATTTAAGAGAGTGGCTCCCAAAGCTTTCAAGGTTATGTAACATTATGGCACAAAGTTGAGCATTTTAAGGACCCCTAGCTTATTATAAAGGGAGTGTGCATTCATCATGAGGTGTTTTTTATGTTATGTTTAAGATATCTTTTCTCTGCTTGCAATAAACACACCGTTTGTAATCAAATCGAGACTATTTCAATTTAGCTCTGAACGTTGGCATATGGCTGCACACCCACACAGTATGAGCTGTGTCCTCTATCTGACCTATTTCATCTCCGTAAACACCCCAGATCTGGTTCTCCAGGTTTGTTGTTGTCTTAGCACCGTGGTCATCTTATAGCTTAATGGTTGTTGTATTTCTCCCCCTGAGTAAAAAAGACAGACAGATTTTGCCACCACAACATGCAAACGCATGGGGTGGAGGTGTGGGAAGGGTACCGAGTTCAGCCAAACTCAAAGACCTCCAGGCAGCCTTACTGAGGAATGTATAGAGGTCAGGACTACAGCCTTATAAAGTTCCAGGTTAAAGGTTTAAGGAGTGACAGAGAAAAGCTCATTGAGGATTTTATTGTTGCTGTTGGTATATGTATTTGATGAAGAATAGCAGATTTGTTTCAGAGGTTTGCCAACATGTCTCTGTTTTCTTTAGCTGCATTGCCTGTGATATTAACATCTTGTTAAAAATTTTATAAGGAGTTTAGGGAGCTCTGTTTACCGAAACCCTTAGTAAGAAAAGGATCACGTGTGCGTCAGAATTGAGCTTATACAGCTCATTGGACGCAAAGCCTTTACGAACAAAATAATGACAGTCTCTCTCCTTTGATCTTCTTTAGCCTGGCCAACATCCCCCTCAGTCCAGAGACAGCCCAGGACCAGGAGAGACGAATCCGACGAGAGATTGCCAACAGCAACGAGCGCCGGCGCATGCAGAGCATCAATGCTGGCTTCCAGTCCCTCAAAACGCTCCTGCCTCACACAGATGGAGAGAAGCTCAGCAAGGTGCAGAAAACGTGCAAACACTGATGCATACAAAGATCTCACGTGTGTCAGCCTAGATCATGAGGCATAATGACAAAGCTTTAAATGATCCAACACAGTTGTTGAATTTGTTATGTGAGTATGCCCTAGTTGTTTGTCCTCATGTTTACTTTCTTGGTTCGTCCCTACCAGGCGGCCATCTTGCAGCAGACGGCGGACTACATCTTCGCCTTGGAGCAGGAAAAGACACAGCTCCTGGCACAGAACAACCAGCTCAAACGCTTCATCCAGGTATTAGCATGCGCCATTTGTTTTTCATTGTAATTGTGTCCATCCCATGTTATATAGGTTTTGCATGCCTTACCTTCTTTTAAGCACTGTTTAAAGACTTGAAACTTCATCACAAGTGTGGTGCAGGTGGGAGGTGTGCTTTGTGTTAGATTCTGTATTTAGGCTTCTTGTTGAGATTGAGTTTTTATGGTCTACCTAAAGCACATACATATCAGGGGGTGGGCAATTTATTAAATTTCTTGGTGGAAAAAAACAACCCATACAGCCAAATTTTAACGTCACATTTGCACAGCTTGCAAATGTCGGCAAAGAAATTACAGTATGTTTTCTGTCTGTATACAGCCATGTGGAAAAATGTGTATTGACCAGTCTCATTTATCCACCACTCACTCTGTTGGGTCACCTGGCATGTTGTTTTCTTGTCACACCTGCCATTAGTTCAAGCTGCATGTGCTGTTTTTAACTAGAGAGGTAACTCCTCAGGTTGTGTACTGCATATATGATGGTTGTGTTTTGGTGAACCCACATCCACATGCTAAGTTTTAATATGTAAATATGTGTGTTGTCTATTTTTACATTTAAACCGTGTGCGACCTTTATGTCACCACAGGAGTTTAGTGGCTCATCACCTAAGAGAAGGCGAGCAGAGGAGAAGGACGAAGGGATCGGGTCTCCAGACACGCTGGAGGAGGAGAAAGTCGAGGAGCTCAGGAGGGAAATGTTAGAGCTGCGGCAGCAACTGGACAAGGAGCGCTCAGCTCGTATGCAGGTGGAAGAGCAGGTGAGACTAGAGGAGCTGCCGAGGTTGCAGAGGTTCTTTCTAACTTTTTAAGGTTCCTGTTCTTTAGTCTGTTTCATTTCTCTTCTAATGTGTATTTCAGTAGCACATGAGCAGTGTTTGGAATAACGGCGTTTAAAAGAACGGCGTTATTTTTTCAGTAACGGGGTAATCTAACTAATTACTTTTCCCGTCGTTACAACGCCGTTAACGTTACTGGTC
>JAPMOB010233049.1:0-13619 GCA_029875015.1 Lepomis gibbosus
TTGTAAAATATAAAAGGTGCTATTAATGAGAAGCTAATTTACAAGCATACTTGCAAGTACAAATACTTCTTTCACCACTACAGGACACACTGGTTTACTTGGATTTAGCAAGTAAAACTATGGATGTAAAGCTGGTTCCTGCCTAAAAATTAATGAAATATTTTGTACCATTTTTTTCAATTAGATTTTAAATAAATATGAAAGTCAACACAACAATTTGTATTTTCCACACACATGCACCCGCACACATTAAAACCCAATACGTCAGGAATGCAAAAAACATGTTAGCTTACATAACTTAGGACAAGAAAAAATGTTTGATGCAGACATTTCTAACTACAACAACACATGATACAGGACAAGTTTTCATCCCAAACTCTGAGTACATGATGTAAAAACATCTGTTATTGCTGCTTCTTTCAACTGAAAATTAAGTAGTTAAGTAGTTTTTCTGGAACCACAGCATGTGGTAATATGTGAAGATGGAGCCTGATGTGACTATTATAGAAAAACAAAAAAGGAATTGATCATTTTGGGGCTACGATAAGAAATCCCAGGTAACTCCCTTCACTGAAAGAGGTCACTGATTTAAAAGGGTATGAAGATGAAGTTTCTGAACTGATTTGAAGTGCATACCGAGGAGTAACAGGATGTTCCTGTTTTGAATTCCTATCAAGAGTCCATCACTTCCACTTAATCCCTCCCTGAAGCCAAAATATCTTTTTTTCTAAACCTGTAAAAACCTATTAACGACCTACACAACACAGACACAAGGACCTGAAGTTACACTCTCACATCTTTGCATCATAAAATTGACTTAAGACTTTGTTCTGCTCCCAACACCTGAGACTATGGCTAAATGCCTATCTAACTAATAGAGATTAGAAAGATTAGTTTTTACTCGCAGCATAACTGCAGCAGACTATTATCACCTGGTTTCCTGGACACCAACAAAACACATCTTAACCTTTCAGATTTTAATTGCTAATTGCTCAAAACCACATTATTTGTCATAATATGGAGTCTCTACCTTTGTACTTTAGACTGTCTAAGATGGCTTTTGAGCACTGAACAGTGCAGACTTTTTCATGGTAAGACTTGAGAATCACTTAAATTGTTAAGCATCTTACCTCTTTTTGTTTTTGTGTAATATGAATTGCCCTGTAAAGACAGCCCATCTGTTGCTCTTAAGCTATTTATTACAAACTCTTCTTAATCCACTGTGGGATACTGTAGCACGTGTGCAACTCTAGTCATTAAGTTGGGGCTATGATACCTTGAATGTCAAACCAGTCTTTCAAGATTCCAGTGCTTTAGACAAAACTAATTATTAATGAAGAAGCCTTTCTTTTGCGCTCAATTGAAACTGCCCCATAGCCCCATGCTTTTGGTCAGCCTATCACTGAATCTGCACTTCTCATGATGCTTGTTGCAATCAGCTTCACCCTACAGCTGTAGGATGCAATGTTTTCCCTTTCGGAGAAAATACTTCAGACTAGGCCATTTAAGACACCAGTCTTATGAGATGCAGCATGTAATAATCTAATCACCGTTAAGGAAACCAGCCCTATGAATCCATACTCTACACACAAACACCTGCACAATCCACTTGAATAAAACATTATCATAAACAGAAACCTCACCTGGTACAAAATAGCAAAATAACATTTATATAAATAATTTAAATAGCTATACTAAAGCTAAATTCTTGGTCTAAAATATTTAAATGGCCAACGAGAAGTGCTAATAATGTGCTGTACAATTTGGGGGATCTTTTGTAGTTGGGGTGGTATTTGGGGGTCACGGGCAATTTGTAAACAAAACATTTTCCCACAGCTCACAACTAACACATTAGTCTGAGACTTTGACAAAGATTTGTCCATAAAATGCTTCTTAGGTAGCCCCAGGCAACAGAGGAAAAGTCTTAAATCTAAAAGCCCACATGTTCCTCGTCTTCTTTTTCATCTAACTGTCCCCCAAAACTTGCGATAGGTCACCAAAGTCACAATCAAACAGTTCACTGATGCCTTCATGGTCCTCCAGTCCAAAGTGGTAGTCATGACTGTGAGGGGGGGACAGGTTGATGAAACCGTCCAATGGAAGGGACAGGCCGTCTCCATTCAGAAAGTCCGAGGAGGAGAGGGGTGACAGGTCAAAATCAGGCATGTCTCCAAGGCTGGGGAACGGGTCACCTCCAAGGAAAGCTTCTGTTAAAGTCAAATGTGAAAAATACTGGATCACAGTGACATCTGTTGGTGCTGGCTTTTGATCAATAACATATTAACCATACATATTAACAAAGAGTGCATCATCCATTTTGGCAGCAACAGCAACATATAGGCCTTTTTTACAGCACAAGTTGACATTTCATAGCAAGAAAAGCACGGGCATAATTAATAACATTAAGGATGCCTATGTTTGATTTAGGTGTGTCAGTTTCAAAATCCAGGTACAGCATCATGCATGTCAGTCACTGGCATGGCTTACAAAGCTATCAAAATCATTGTTAACAATATTAACACTTGTGCTTTCCCTGATATTACATGTCAAAATGTCTGCAGTCAAAAAGGTCTTACTTCAGTAGCATGCTTTTAAATCATTAAATCATTATTACAGTTATGATGTTTGAGGGGAAAAATATTGAAGTTATTACTATTTGTGTTTATTTATGTATTTATTATTATATTTGCTTCTATCTTTTTTTGTGTTTATTATGCTATTTCCTCCATTTGTTTATTGATGTATAAGGTAGCAGCAAGATTTGAGAGCAGGTCTGTTCATACATGCACTTTATTATATTGTTTTGATGTACATTCACTATACAAAAGTCTACATCCATTAACTACATGGAAATATGAATGTTTATAATGGTTGCCTTATTTTATGAGGAAATAGGTGATTGGTGGTGACAGTCAAGTCACCTCCTACAAAAGATGACTCCTCACTATGTAACACCATTTGCCCAATGAAGGTCTAGCATCGAGACGTTGGGTCAATACATAAACATATTTTTTGCAAGTAAGACAGTCTGCGGGAGTTTTCTTTGCAACTTTATTTAATAAGAAAATGTTCAGTGAGGTCAGCAAGAACACGATGGTCATGAAAGGTAACGAGTGACAGAAGATGATACTTTGATTGCCCATGAATAAACAGTTGACTTTTTTAAATTTAAAAACATTGTATTAAAGTAATGTACTAACGAGACCACTTCCTTTGCACACCGTGGGACAAACAACACTGTATGTGCAGGAGCTGCTGATAACTCAGCAGTTGTGAATGAGAAGTAAGTAGAGTGGGAAACAGTGCTATAGTTAGCAAGCTAGGCTAACTAGCTCCCTCCTGCTGAGTGTAATACAAACCTAACAGCAGAATGGGCCCTCAGAAATGTTTCATCACTAATTGTACATCATCAACAGTTTGTGGGCTAGTTGAAAAACAGGGGGTCTGCAAATGTTCATCAACACTGAGAGCTATTCAATATGATGAGTTCCAGTCAGTAGTGCACCACAGAAGCTGACAGTGTCTCCTAGCAACACATTTGGGGGTTTTATTCTTGTGGTCATGATTTGATTCAAGAATCTATTTTTGAAAAATAATGCTGCTATAGATTTTGTATGTGAGTAATGTTTCATTCATTAAAACTTGGGAGCTGCAAATTTCAGTGTGCAGACAGCCTCTCCTGTTTCTTTGTTGCCATTTTTGGCTTTACTTCTCAAGATTTTGAGAATTACTTAAATCGTTAAATTTTTAAATTAAGGAATTCGAATAAATGTAAATGTATTTACTGACAAATTTAAACACTCACCTGTGTCACCTCCTAACGCTAGAGATGAGGGGTCCTGCTGGGAGGCTGCTGTCACTGTGGATGACGTTGATGCTGGTGGCGATAAATCCTCTTCCACGTCACCTGTGAATGTTCTGGCTTGCGATTGGTCTGTGGGTTGTGTAGGAGACGGGGCCAGGGAGGGGTCAGACTTGGGTTTCGAGGGACTACTTTCTGTGACGTGGCAGACGCCAGCGCTGTCTTCTGGACAGAGGAAGACATCGATTGCACCACGTGTGCTTTTCAGCGACACCTGGTAACCCTAAGAGATGTAGACAAATATGCACTGTCATGAGAAAACCTCATAACCTCAAAGTAAACACACGTTTCAAAAAGCTGAACACCATTCAAGACCTGTACCTTGCTGGGTTCTGAAACTTGCATCTGGGTCTCTGGTGGAGCTCTAATCACCATGACCAGCTGGTCCGGCGAATCAAATGACTTCCTTAAGTCCTGGCAGCGCACATAGCCCAACGTGATGAGCACAACAATTAAGGAATACAAGTAGCAGTGTTTCACACAGGTTTTTAAGAGACTATGCTGGGTGGGCCTCGGACCCTCTTGGGGGGTGCGGGGGCATGCCCCCCACGAAAGAAAATTTTATACATTTTAAAGTTAAATGCAATAATTTCATGCAAAATTAAGAGGCTACCTAAACAATGTTGTTCTCTAATAAACTATTTGATCATAAAGCCATTAGAGCTATAAATGGTGATGAAACAGCAACAAAAGTCAATAAAATTATTTAATGTTATTCCAAAAACACCTAAATCAAAGAAAAGAAATAGAATAAGTAATTTCCCTAACATGTTGTTGTTGTTTTACTTTTAATGCACACATGTTATATGTTTTATACTTTCTGTGAATATAATCATTGGCTAGACGCGGACTTTTGAATTGGAACACTACTTTGGCTGCGACTGATGACGTTTCACAAGTCCAAAAGAACACAAGCACAGAAAAGAACGCAGATTGAGAAACAGTTCCGCCGCCGTCTCTTGTACTCCCGTGTTAATTTCAGTAATAGTTCAATAGTTTTTCCGTTCTCACCCGGTATCCACCCGTTAAATGTTTCCCTGTAAATCGCGTATTTTTAACCTTTATGAAATCAAATAAAAACTTTCTGGCCGTATTTAAAGTGTTTGCTACCTTCCCTCTGGTAAAGTCGGTGGCAGCATGTAAAATATGTAGACTGTGCTTCTTGCACAAGGATAAAAATGAAAACAATCCACTGAAATGATATAAGGCCTATAGCCTGCTAATGGCAAACCATATGAAATTATAATGAATATAGTAGCCTATGTAATATTAACAATTGACTGTATAATATGGAATTTAAATTGTAGCCTATTTTTATTTTTATTATTTAAATTTTCCTTATTTTCAAGTCTCGCTAAAGGCAGTTTTGACTCCTCTCTGTAGCCCTTCCCCCTCTCTGCTCCTCTCTCCCTCCTACAGCCCACAGAACCTGCCTGAGCTTTCCAGAACAAAAAGCAGCTACTTCAGAGTTTATCATTGACTCATGATGCCTGTGCACCTTTATCTCTTAACTATTTTGGCTACAGCCTTTTTTTGTTACAGTTTTTATGGTTGTTGTTGTAAATTTATAAAGATGCTGTTTGTTCGGTTTTTGTAGTTTATCCCACAGTAAAGCTCGTTTGTTAAGCTATAAGACAAAGGCTGCTATGGTTTAAGTGTCAAACAAAGATTGAGCGAAATTTGTTGCCCATGTTTCCTGGCAATAAAATAAACAGTTGTCATTTCATGATACTTTATCATCTGTTAACTTTAAGACTTAATACATTGTTTTAGGACCAATTAAATAAATATACAGTATACTGAATAATGCTACATGATATATAAAAGGCCCCAAATAGACCCAGTGATCGGTGATACTGCTTTCAGCAATCTGTGTAAAGAAATATTAATTGGGAAAATATATACATTTGAAATAAGTTTACATGAACATGACACGTGCTGCTACAATAACTCTGAATCGTCCTATCAGCCTACCTCTCACCTCTGGTGAGTCTTAACCATCAGAGGTTGGTTTGTTGTCTGTTTAGGTCTCAGAGAATCAGTTATGGCCCCTAAAACTGGTCTAAAGGATATTTCTTGTTCTGTGGGTCCTCTGTGAGCAGTCGGAGCTGTAGGTTGCATTTGGAAATGAGTTCATCCAGCTGCTCCTCAGTCTCTGTGAGGTCACAGACCTCCCTCTGCAACTCCTTATGGCGGGAAACCAATGCTGCATCAACACGATTACCACTGAAGGGGAAGATGGCACAGAAAATGAATGAATTAAAAATATATTAGTGAATTAAAGTGGATTATGGATTTCAAAGACACGTAATTTTAATATTTTACTACTGTAGTAATTCATGTTTTCAGGTTTCTCATTTACTATATTTGTGCTTATTATGTTTCAGTGTCGCATTTGTTTAAGTAAATGTCATATTTATTCTTTATTTATACTTTTCTGCTTTGCTGCTGCAACAAGTCACCACTTTCCTCACACTACCAGAATCTAGTCTGGTTTTTATACTCACAGCCATTGGATGTTGTTCTTGGACTTCTTGGAGATGAGCTGGATTCCCTCCAGGACGTTGGTTATGTCGTAGATGCGTCTCTTCTGGACATCCAAGACCTGCGAGGCCCAGTTGAGATCCACCACGCCGTCAGCTGACTGGGACAACAGGTTCAGAAAACGCTTGGTGGTCAGGTTCAAGGATGTGTCATAGCGTGACTTCTCCGTTGTGGTTCGAGGAACTGGAAGAAAAGAAAAAATGGTTTAAAAATTCTCTTTAACCACATTGTGTAGTTTCTTTCCTTGTAAAACTTCACCCTTATTGTCCCACAGCACAAACTGAGACAGCAGTTAAGAATAGAAATATTAACAGATTCATCCTGTTTATCCAGTGATATTCTGGCATCAGCCTGGAGGAAATGGAAAATTAAAACTGAAAATGAAACAAAATGAAAATTTAAACTGTCCAGGAAAGAAACTTCTTTTAGAGTTTAATAAAACATGTGGCATGTCATAAGCATCCTGCAGCCAGTCAGAATAAATCTTAAGAAGAGGGATCATTCGTGGATGAGACGGGGTAAAGGGTTATGATTATAAGTCACTTTTAAATAAAACATTGCTTTTCAAATGGTTATTTAATGTTCCATGTTATACTGTACATCTATTAAAAACATATGCCCGTCATTTGCACATTTTTATATTTGCAAAAATATCGAATTCCACAACGCTTACATCCTATAAAACAGTAGATCTTTAATATGTTGTAACCAGTTTATACCGTCATATGTAAACAATCCCACCCACCCAACAAAAAGCATTTGATGGCAGAGCTGTGTGCTGCGCATATATTCGCTCACGAACACTGCTGCACAAATCAGTCCAACACAATGCTGCCAATGTCGGAGACCTACCTTAAAAAAGGCAGAATTAAAAACAATCAATCAATCAGCAGATTTGCTATGGCAACCGGCAGCGCTTGCAGAATCAGCAGCCGGTAGCTCCTTCAAACTTCGCTACACTTTTGTTACCTCTGATATAAACACAGTCACTGGAAGATGAAGACGGGGTTTTTGGATTAAAGAGCAGCAGACCACAGGCCCAAACAACCGGACCAGGCGCCATGATGGGTGTGGTGATCGCTCAGAGGAGAGGAAAGAGAGCCAGGAGAGGAGCCATACTGGCCTAGCTTCGACTTAATTCTGCTCCTAACGAACCGATCTGGACAAAATGAGACTGACCAGATAACGTAATTAAGAGACTGCTGTGCCCACATGGTTATAGAGGGTATGCGTTGATGTCACTTCCCCTTCCGGAACAGGCTAGACTGAGCGGCAAAACCTCTGTTACCATGGCTACGTTTAACAAATTGGGAGTGAAACAGGTGATTATTTGCTCAAAGTAAAGGCAGTCGGACTTGACAGTGATCCTAACTGTTTACCAAAGAACCAGTGGTCCAGCTCTTTCCCGTTTTAGATGTGTTGTTTGTGTTTTAGCTGATTCAAGCTAATACTGCTACTTGTCTTTCCGCCACTGAGCGTAGCTGCGTTCTGTGACATCATGCGCATACCCTCTATAGAGACCTGTCCTATCAACATCCCGGATCAAGCACTCGGCAGTCTGTCCATGTTCCGGGCTGTCAGCGCAAGACTCCAGCAAGATGAGAGGAAGAGGACTCTGTGTTTTACATCGATGATGCTTAGTGCACAAACGCAGTGAAGATGGACTGTTTCCCAAATGTCAGACTGTGAAGATGAAGCTTTCCGCTGTTTACATTCACCCCAGATGCAAATTCATAAAATGCACTGTGGAATGTTCAGGGTCTATACGTGCAGCCTATGTAAATAACTGTATTCATAGTTTTCACGTGACGTCACACTCCATTAAAAACGCTCCCTTGAAGGGCAAAAAGACGTTTATTTCCGTTGCCTGACAACCAATAAGCAAGTGATATACTGTTACTTGAGTTTGTTGCTTTTTGCGTTGCCAAAATGCTGGATGATTGTTGCTTTCAGATTTACTAATTGAGGAGACAAGCCTGGGCTGTGTTAGGTGAGAGATTCACCGGATGGTAAAAGTAAACATTACCGCAGTCCAGCGGCGGCAGGGACCTGGTGGTTTTTAACAGTAGAAATAAAATTTGACTGCTTTTGCGGCGTCTGTATGGGGGAGTCGCTATGTCGGTCCATTGTTTTGCCCTCCAGATCACCGCGCATGTCACATGACAGAAAACTATGAATATACTGTTTTCTATCCATCCATCGTCAACCGCTTATCTTGGGCGAAAGGCGGGGTACATGGGGGACAGGTCACCAGTCCATCACAGGGCCACATATAGACAAACAACCACTCACATTCACACCTAAAGACAATTTGGGAGACACCAATTTACCTAGCCTGCATGTCTTTGGATGGTGGGAGGAAGCCGGAGCACCCGGAGAGAACCCATGACCTTCTTGATGTGAGGCGACAGTACTAACCACTGCACCACCAGAATATACTGTTTTATTTTATTTTATTTTATATATTACCATATTTTAATATAGGCCTACACTTAATGTTGTGTGTGTAGCATGAAGGAACTTAAAAATCGTTTCGTTATGCATCCTTATGCTGTATAATGACCAATAAACTACCTTGTACCTTGATTAAGCTATGACTGTGTGTGAGTGTGTGTGTACCTCTGGGAGGGGCAGGTGTGGAGGGCGGTGCTTGGCCCATGGACGGTCGAACAGTGCTGACATACTGATGGTCACTATCCAGGTCCAACTTTCTCTTTACCTACAGAAACACAAAATGGTTGAAGAAAGAAACATAGGTATATTCAAAAACACAACCAGATGTTATTCCTATGACAAACTGTTTATGAATTAAGAAGAAAGGAAAGTAAAAAAGAACCCCCTGCTGAGTGAAAAGCAATGACTAAATATCTTAAAGCAACAGGTGGAAAACCTTGGACAGCCTTGTTACACAGGCAAAAGAAAGTTCATGTCAGCATATATTAAAGGACAGCCTTCATGTAAACATTTCAGTATAATATGTTAATAGACAACCCCTCAGCTAAACACCACCCTTTTCGTTCTTTTACTTTTCCTCAACTCTGTCTGCCTCACCGGAGGTCTTCCAAGAGCCGGTCGTCTCTTGTCCTGGATCCCCACATCAGCAGGGCCCTGTGGTGTGGCAAACAGCAGGATTTCCCCCGTGCTGGTGGGTGCAGTGGCCGGGTGGAGTCCCTCATTGCTGGGGCTGGTGATGATCACTATCTGATGGTCCTCGCCTAGCTCAATACTACCAGAGTTCAGCAACGTCTCAAAGTCAGCCAACAGATCCTCCGATGTCTGCCCTGTTATCAGAGTCTCTGACATTGCAGTGTCACTGAGTACCCCTTCCCTGACTGGACTATGGGGTTGCTGAGGGGTCACAAACTGAGATGCTGCAGTTTGAGTCCCAACACCAAATTGGATTTTCTATACTCTACAGAATTTAAGGAACAATGGTGAAACCTTCTAAAAGTTTGCTTGCTGGTGTTTATAGGCAGCTTAAAGAGTTCTTTGAAAAGTTCCTCTTTCTTTATTGTCCATCTTATTCTTTGTAAATAAGCTACTACAGATAAATTATAACTATCAATAGTACTAAACACAAAACACAACCTATTGGAAGCTAACTGCTCAACACTATTTTAGGCTGGTGGTGAAACAGCAAGACAGGATGTTACAGCAATAATATTTCTAAATTCATACCAACGTTACGCCTTGAGGCTCCGCCGCCGATATGTTACCGAAGAAAGAGTCGCGAATTTGCCGTGGGAGTAATAAACACTGGAGGTTAGCAAGCTAGCAAGGGATCAAGCTAATCTTTTGTTTTCATCTCTCCTGTCACTACAGTAGAGCCGCGAGGCCTGGCCACACTGCCCCTAACACAGCTAAAAACCCTGCTAACGACCTAGCTTATGTCCTAACAACAAAGACTGAAACAAGTTAACAAACAACCTGGCGATACCGGCAAACTAGCTATTTAAGGCTAAACAAACACATTATTTCTCATTCCACCTAAGACTGGGGTTACTTAAATGGCTATTTAAACTTTATAGCAGCATTACAGGAGTGAGCTATCGAAATAAAATATCTAACAATGCAAAATGCATCACCATAACTCAAAAGCGTCTTCGAGAATATATGTAATAACTAGACAGGTAGTTCAGCGAAGTATACATAGACACCGTTGAATATTAAAATATAGGGCAGATTAGCATGCAAGCTAAGTTATTAGCCGCAATTCTACTACCCCCTCGTTTTGTTGGGGCACGCAGGAAGCAGTCTGACACACTGGAAATGTAAGGAGATAAAGCTGTGGAACACACGCGCATCCTTTAAAACAGCAGCCGCTGGTCGTTTGGTAGCTCACGCCGGGCGCGGTCCATTTATAAAAGCGCTGTCTCGACCCAGTTCTCGGCTGTTATTGTTGTTATTGTCCCAGCTGATCTACATCTAAACAAGGACCGAACGGTTTTCGCGCGAAATCTTTTTTGCCGCGAAACCGGCACGTGGATAAATCCCACGGTTACCATTGGTCGAAAAGCGGGACTTTCCGTAGGGCGGGACGGACGGCCTCTGATTGGTGTAAAAAGTAGTCTGTCATTTTACCGAGCGCATATTCATCGATGCGAAGGTGCATTTAAGTTCCGTGAGAAAATGTGTACAAGCAGTGCGCTCTGTCTGTTGATGATGCCTTAACCTATATGACATTAACATAACATTTCTTACACGATGCAATAAACGAAGCATGTTGTTCCCCTTAAAACTTTTGCCTGTGACATTGCACAAAACGTTTGCCTCCAACTTCTTGTTTTTACTGTTTTCCTTGTATGAGCTGAAGGGAGCGAACCTAAACAGGCAGCCCCTGCTAATGGAGCGCCGATCGAGCAGCAGCAGAGCTACAAGATGGCGCAAGCTATATTTGAAGTGCTTGAAGGTAGGATTCATTTGTTAATAACCACTTAACTACAACTGCATTTAAACGTTAATGTGTATTTCAGGCAAAGCCAATTTACCAGAACAATTCTATGTGCAGAAAACTCATTATAAAACTATGTAAATCCGTCTACTTTTGTTATAACAATCAAAACATCCCATAGAAGGAAAAGTGATTGTGACTGTAAACAAACAGATACATTGACTATTGTTCCGACCTCATGGACAGCTTATGAATTTTAGTTATTATCATCGTATTGCAGCTAGGCTGTACAATTATGTGGGCGCACTCTTACCTGGCAGACTGCATTTATTGCAGGGCCTTTTGATGAAAACAGTTTATTATTGTTATAATGTTTAATTACTTGAGGTATTGATCAGGTGATTAAAAACCCTATATAAGGCTGCCATCCTGAGTAAGCATGGACTATTTTTTATTTTACATGTGAAGTTTTAGCAGACTCAGGGGTCATTTCAAGCTCTTGTGAGCTTAAAGATTCTTCCCTCTCAGCCAGAATGCAGTGGAGCTGTGCAGCATGTAACTTTATTACATGTTTTTCGAGCTTCCTCTTCTTCTTTCTCTTCAGGCATGGACAACCAGACAGTGTTAGCTGTCCAGTCTCTGCTGGACGGCCAAGGCGGAGTTCCTGACCCAAACAACCAGAATGTCTCTGGGGCGTCCACTATCCAGTCTATGGGTATGTAGAGCAAACACGGGCACATTAGAAGAGTATTCTTGCTTTATAGCAATGAAAAAAATAAAAAGCCCCCATTATAAAGCCACTGACCCTCTGGTATTTGAAATGGGCTTATAATAATCAGTTTTAATGCAAAAATATAATGCTAAGAAGAAGATCAAGCAATCCGACTTTGAATAGGGGAAGGTGTATGTTTTTCTCTTGTTTTACTGGTGAAGAACAAAAGTGACAAGAGGCATTCGGATATTACTACTATCAAATTTGACAACCTCCTCAAGGAAATTGTTGCAGCTCACTGCCTGCAAGCTTCGGTGTAGTAGGGGACTGATGCAGCATTTGTCAGGTAATATGTGAGGGTGTGTTGAACTCTGGCTATGAAAGACTGAATGAATAGTATAAATATTAACCCCTTTTACCATTAAAATATTATTATAAGTCATTAATGAACACCAGTGTGTGAAATTTTATCCTATGGCACTAATGAATAGATGATTTTGTATGACATGAGGCCAGTCACAACAGCAAGTCACTAGAACACTGTGAAATGTAGAGATACAATGGAAATGCCAGAGGTTATGACTGCACTGCACAGCGCTATAGGTTTGTTTTCTTTCTCTCCATTGCTGTGTTTGCCTCAAACCTCCATGCTTATCCTTCCTACAGACGACGAGGATGTGTTCCTGTGCGGTAAGTGTAAGAAACAGTTCAATTCTCTGCCAACCTTCATGACACACAAGAGGGAGCCGTGCCAGTCTAGCACCCCCTCGCTGTCTACAGTGTCCCTGGCCTCCACCAACACCTACACACCTGTCCCGTCAATCAGCTCTGGACCACAGACTCCTGCCAACAGACAGGTGAGGATAGTTAGGATGTGACTGACAAACTGTCTGATCAGTTAGTAGATTAAGTCATATTCTGTATTTCTGTAAATGTACAGTATATAAACTGGTTATAAAAGAGATTACAAATGTTCCAAGAACCTTATAAATCTAGATGGCAGAACGAAGGTAGTAACTATGTTCAAATAATTAGTGCATGAATATGTAAAATGTGTAAATAAGGACAAATAGAATTCAAAAACTGTAAAAATAAATAAACAGAATTTTTTCAGAAATATTTTGCTGTTTGAATTTTTGTAAAGCAGCATGATGAAATTTCTAGCAAGAAGAGTGTGTAGCTGCCGCTGCTGCTAATATTTATTTTTATTTAAATTGTGTAATTTTCCACACTTATACATCAGGTATCCACCTACATCACAGTCCCCCCCTCCCCTCTGACACACACCCTGGTCCAAGGCAACGTGCTGGTCAGTGATGATGTTCTCATGTCAGCTATCTCAGCCTTCACCTCCATCGACCAACCCATGGCCACCATGCAGACACCTATACAGGTATTTATATAGTATAAAAAACTTTTATGCTCTCTGGAGGAATCAGGGATCAAACCATGTCGATGTTTTGCCTCCTCTTGCATTCGTATGTCCTAATCCTATAAAGCACCTCATCCTTGATTAGGGCTGGACAATATAATTTTTCAATTCAATTCAATTTTATTTATATAGCGCCAAATCATAACAACAGTTATCTCACAGCGCTTTTCATAAAGAG
>JAPMOB010233051.1:0-14850 GCA_029875015.1 Lepomis gibbosus
TATATGCCGCACTTGATGGTGACTTGTGCAATTGGCTTTGAGTTGGCTTCCAGACTTGTTTTCCACAGCCTCATTGAGTTATTGATGAAGGCTATTAGTGTACTGTTGATCTTGTACATCTCCAAGCATTCCAGTATCCATGTATGTGGCATTGAGTCGTAGGTTTTCTTGTAGTCAATCCAGGCAGTGCACAGATTGGTCTGTCTGGTCTTGCAGTCTCGAGTGACTGCTCTATCCACCATGTATTGGACACTGTCCATGCCGCTATGATGCCTGACAGGAGCTTCCATGTTGTGCAGAGGCAGGTTATTGGCCGGTAGTTGGCCGGTAGTTGGCCGGTAGTTGGCCGGTAGTTGGATCCTTCATGATCAGTGATTAGTTTCTTCAGCCCGTAGGTGTGGATCATGTCAGGGCCTGGTGCTGGCCAGCTCTTCATACCTGCCACTCTTTCTTGGATGTCTGCCGTTGTATTCTCCTGGCTTCTGCTTCTCCCTTGTATCTCAGTCGCCCTTATGTTGAGTGGTTCTGTGCCGTAAGGGCTTGTTGTTATTGGGGCTTGGGACCCAATCTCTGAGTGTGGGGATGATGATGAAATCTCCCCGCTGACCTGTCGTCCTGGCTCCCCCTTGCCGTAGCATATTTGTTGTACCTCATCAATCTCTAGTTGTGTGTGTGTATACTGTGTATGTAGAACATCGTATATAGTATATAGAACATCGAGCAAGGTAGAACATCAAGCAACTTCAGGTGTTATCAAACACACCTAAGCCACACAACCTCCTCTCCAACATGAAACCTGCAAGGGGACTACACAATAACAAGAGGCAAAGCTCAACCACAACATTCACATAGATTGGAGGAAGGAATACACACACACATGGAGATAAAGAGGCTGAGTCTCCTGGAAGACAAAGATCCAGATCCAAAACTTCTGAAATGAAGCATCTACAGCCAGGACACAGAGAGAGGTCCCACACTGCCAATGGTCCAGAATGAGAAGCCAAAGTCAAAAGAGAGGACTAGGAAGAGAAAATAGCAAAAGAGAGAAGGAGAAGAGAGAGACAGTGTTATATTTAGCTTAAGCTCAGTTTGCATAGGAAACAGAGTTTTGGACCAAAATACAAGACAACAGGCAAAGCAAGTTCAGTTTACTTAGTTTAATGAGGTAAGCTCTTGTCAAACAACTAGGTAAGCAGTCCTAGGGGAAAGGAACGCACAAAGAAACACTGAAGATATAGATATGACTGACAAAGCAAACCAACACTAACAATGTGAAGACACAAACTTAAATACACAAGTGGCATGTGATTAACAAGGCACAGATGGAAACTATAATAGTGGAGCAAACAATCAAACAAGCAGGAAAATACAAGAACAGGATGTGAAATTCAAAAGGAGACACAAGGGATGATTACCAAAACAAAACAGGAAATACCAACACTCTATGACAAAAAGATAGGCAAACAGCTGTGCTTGTGGGACACAAACAGACAGAGGGTTACAGAGATGCAGTGGTTTTCAGAAAGTTTACAATATTCTTGTCTATGGAAAAACATGAGACTTGGACCGACCTGCCGTAGGGGTAACGATAACAGGTACAAGGTAACCAAGAATATGAAGCTCACTGAATGTTAAGGGAAAAAGATGAGTTTTAAGTTTGATTCAACAGTCTCAACGTCAACAGGAAGGTTATTCAAGAGAAAGGGATAGGGAAAGGCGCTACAGGCAGCTGACTTCTCTTTACTATGGGGACAGACAGGAGGCCAGTATTCTGAGAGCAGCGAGCACAGGATGGGACATAAGGTTTAGACAGGTATGAAAGGACCCATTTACAGTTTTGTACGTCATTAAAAACTAAAACTAGTGGTATGGGGATGTAGTATGACAGCACAGGTGTGGCTGACTGATCACATCACGTCTGACTCAGCATGGTGTCTTACACAGCAAATTGCATCACCAACATTTTTGTCGTCACCAACTCCCACTCCTGTGGGTGTAGTCAGTCAAGTCATTCCCAGACACAGCACTGACAAATGACCATATGACAAAATTCCTACTATAAAGTAGTGTTTGATAAGGCTTTCACAATTGAGGCTTTTTCAGACCTCAGTCAAAGAAAGAAACATGAGTGAAGGTTTGGTGAGAACAGAGTCTTAACTAACAGAATGTATGAGCCTGTGAGTGAATGATCCAGTGGATTAGTTATGACTTTATGAACTTGAAAGTGGGGTTATAATTTGAAAAACGTAGGAGTGACTGTGTGTGTCTGTCTGTTTGCGTGTCTGTAACACCTGTGCATGATGACGTGATCTTAGTCAACTCATACGTCTAAAAACAGATTTAAGGCCAATTTATACTTCTGCATTAAATTTATGCCGTGGCCTGCAAGCACCTCCACCAAAAATGTAATTACATTTTGCAGCGACACAGAACGCAGTAACTGTAATTGGTTGGCATGGTAGCTTCTGAGTTTCTGAGTTTTAGAAAATTCACTAAAAGTAACTTCTGTTTAACATCGATCCAACTCCAACATGATCCACTCAGTTTCACTTGCCATTGTGTGTGGTAGGCTATACACCAACAATAACAGTGGCTAAACTAGCAATTTGGCTTTGTAATTAGAGTGACACAGACATTAATGCATAAGTATAAATTGGCCTTTAGTAATACTGTGGTTTACAGCTACATTTCCCCTTCATTTGTGGATAGAAAAAGTGACCGTTATTATCCACTGTAACTGTAGTGTGTCATAATACAGAGGCCACTTTTATTCTCTAGTAAAATATACTTTACTTAAATTCTGATTAGAAATAATGTCTCATGTATGTGGTAAAAATCTACAAAGCAATGTACATGAAAATAAAGAAAATGTTACCATTTGAAATACAAACGGGTGTCCTTGTCCAATAGGTACAGCATTCAGCTACTGGAGGTATAATGTAGGATTTTATTGCACTGACATGAAGCATGGTCAGAGATAAAAAATAAGTTTTGGATATTAGTGTGTCAAATTCTGGCATTTAATGTCAGAAGTTAAGAGCTCTGTCTCAGTCCTGTGCCATTTATAAGCCTTTGTGTCAGTCTCACAAAACAATATCAAATGCTAAATATGCCTTGTTCACTTACTCTTTGATAAAATATCATCTGATTTTGATAATAATGTGTTTTGTGTCCTTTATTTAAGGCTGTTTCCGTTAAGATAACATTATATAAAAAGGTATAAACATATCTTTGGACGTATTTAATTATAACTCTGGAATCATATTGGCACGGTTTTTGAAAAATGGCGTTCTGTGTGGAACAGAACAATTTGTCTTTCTAATGACCTCAAAGTTAAAGGTTAGAATTAATAATATTGAGTAGCAGCAAATGATTGATGAATTTATACTCAGTATCTTATATGTAGGCTCAACAAATATGTTAATTTATGAGTGCATAAAAAGTTAGTAATGTCATGATTACACATACTGTATGATTTATAGAATTTGGTTTGAGTGAATGCTATCAGCTGACTTTCTTGATGCCGTTCATTGTGTGTGTCAGTAATGAACAACTGAATTCCAGTCTGGCAGTTAGTTTGTCATTAACTAGATTTAAGTTGTTTAGCTTGTAGGAAAGTCTCTTAGGTCACAGACCACACAATTAATGAGTGGGATATCTTTCACCACCAAGCTTTTCTAGCTGATCTTGGTGGCCAGACATCTCATATTTGTTGTCTATCGCTGGTCCAAGTGACTATACTCTGCCACAAAGAGGTCTAGCTGTAGGTTTCTTTTCAGCTGGATTCAGCTCAATACTGGGCTGTGATTGCAAATCGACAAGACATCTGTCCACCATCTCATTTCTGTCACCTAATTAGTTGACTCTGAGTGCTGAGCTGATCACTTGTACATATTTCAATTCTAGTGCGGCTGTGTCTAGAGTGGTGGCTCCATGTGACATTGAAACCTTTTACAGCTGTGTCTACAGCGTGTGTATGTAACCAGTCATGATCTGTACATAATCACTAGTAGGTTAAAAGTCAAATGACAGTTGCTCATTGTGAGAGTGTATTGTACACTCGGGATCAATCATATAGCTTACAGCATGGACAAGAACGTGCAAATCCACACCCTCTCAAGTTTCCATTTATTCCATAGCATATCTTTTTTTTAAGTATTTATTATTATTTTTTATTTATTTGGAAATTATCATTTCACTTCTGCATTCCTCTAGGCTCACCCTGCTCAAGGGGCTAACTGCTGAGCATGCTGGATAAGGCTCCACCGGCTACCAGTAGCCTCAACCTGGTGAACTTTGAAGTTTCTGACCCGGACGCACATGACGGTATTACGATGGCCGACCTTGTGGAGAGCCTGGACACCAGAGAGCTGGAAATGGGGGAGGGAGAGGAGATCGACTATGAGGGAAATTTAGGTGTGTGTGTTTACAAGTAGCATGATTTCACCATAACTTCTCCTAAGAACAAAGAAAAATACAACCATAAACAAAACAAACTACCCAGAGTAATACAAACACATACTGTAGGTTCAATCCTTTTGGATGCAATAATAAAAGACAAAAATCTGATGATAATAATATTAATAAACAACTAATTGCCTAGTAAAGAGTGAAGCAGTCAGTTATTCCAGGGATAAACAGTTCAGTTGGTAAGATTAGGCGACATTCTCAAGAGATTAAACTTCCAGTAAACTTAACTGGAACCAGATTTATATGGGCATGTAAATCCAAAGCAATATCTTTGTGACTGTTCTCTTAGGTTTGTATCCACGTCTCTGGGGAAATGTAGGAAAATCAAGGGGTACTAGAGCAGCCAGGCTAAGGGAAATGTGGGCTCGCATCATATGTCAGTTTGGAAAACTGACAAAAAATACTTGAGCTGGTGAGCCTTTAAACTGGTATCTAACAAGAGAATGGGGGTGGATTTTTTCCTTTTATGTAATTTAGATCTCACAAACCTTACTGAAGAATAAACAGAAACATTTGACCTTAACACTGCAAACAAGCAAGCACAAAAATCTTGAACAAAGGCCGACTTTTCTGTGATGCAGCCTACAAGCAGCCGGAACAACTCCTACATGCAGAAACAGAAGAACCACGCTAACAACCTCCATGTCTCTTCCTCCTAGGGGACTGTCGGATCCCATTTTCAGCGGTGTATGCTACAGTGGGCTTTAAGGAGGCCAATGCTAAGGTCTACCTTCCCACTGTGCCCATCACTGCTCGGATCCTAGAAGTGGAGAGATTCACCACCGCACAAGACCGCTTCAACCTGTCGCACCACAGGAGTGTCAACAAGGTAGTGCACACACACAATATGTATGGCAATATTTTACAAATATTCAGAGATCTGTCCCTGCACTTCTTACATTTAGTTGTTTTTTATTTTGCAAAATATAGGGATCACATGCATTTTTTTACTTTTTTTTTTTTTTACACTTTCTTAAGCAACTAAAATGATTCCCTAGCCCTCATGTTTTACCTACTATATATTTAGCTCACTTACTCTCACTCTTAAGCACTCTCACTGCTACCTTTCCCCAAATGTGGTGTGTGTGTGTGTGTGTGTGTGTGTGTGTGTGTAGTCTCTGCCAGCAGTGTTTAGGATTGAGCTGAAGCACGGTGAGTTTACCTGGGTGGTGAAGAGGAAGGAGAAACATTTCATGGAGCTGCACAGAGAGCTGAGGACGTACAAGACCTTCATGAGGATACCGCTGCCATCCCGAAGGTTGGTCACATTGCATCGACTTGCATTCTTTTCTTGGAGACTTACCTCGACATCAATCTGAAAAACTATAATAACTATAATTTAATAACTTACCTTGTGGAAAACAGCCTTTTCTCCCCAAAATGTTACTATTTGATTCTTTCTCTGTCGCGTGATTGATACTAGTAGGCCTATACGCACACAAGTACAAGTACACACACACACACACACACACACACACACACACACACACACACACAGACACACAGACAGACAGGTGCAAAAACACACTGACTGACATTTTAACATAATAGTGTTACATTTAGTGAAATGTAATGGAGGAGCACAGTTTGTATCTGGTTTTGTTTGTTAACGTACTGCTGCAGTTTCATTAAAAAAACAGAAGTAGTTAATTCTGGCTAATTCTGAATAACCATCTTGGAATAATTTGTGAGGACTGTAATAAGTGGTTTTCCTGTCATGCCTATTTTGCTGGCATTGCATGAATGCTGCAACAGTTGCCAGGCAGCCAGGAGGACTCCAGGAAGCCCATGCACTCAGAAATGGTCCCAGCACTTAATTCCTCCTAAAACCACAACATGTCATTTTTACATTTCTATTTGTGTATGGATTAGGGAAACAAGACACAACATGTTAATTAGTAAAATTTAGAGGTGGGGGTGGACTTTGGACAGAGCCAGACTAGCTGTTTCACCCTGCTTCTGGTCTTTATGCTAAACTATGCTAATTGCCTCCTGGCTCTAGATTCATGTATATTGTGCATACATTAAAAGTGTTATTGGTCTTCTCATCTAAACCTCAGCAAGCATATAATCAAATGCCAAACTATTCCTGTCATTATAATAATCTGCTACACACAAGCGCTTTCTGGGTATCTTCAAATAGCTGGGACTTTTTAATTCAGCATCTTCATTTTTCTCCCTCTCTGTCTCAGCCACACAGTGAGGAGGAGGACAATGAGGAAGAGTGAGGTGAGGGAAATGCCCTCCCTGCCTAGAGGAGGGGGAGACGACCTGGTGCGAGATGAGCAGGTCTCCAGCAGGAGGGTATGTTGCATCTGTTTTGTTGGCTGGTTCGGAAATTCACACTTGTCATATCTTAACTTTATGACGGGGAGCACTCCTGGCACTCGCTTGTTGCCATGGCACTTAACTCGTTGCCAGTTCATGTATCCTATGAATCCCTTTGTGTTATGTATGCATGTTCGTTTTTATATGCATGGATTTTGATATTAAAATACTTACAGTGGCCACAATATAGTGTATGTGTTTTTACAGAGGCAATTAGAAGACTATTTGAATAAGCTGCTGAGGATGGCCATGTACCGCAAATATCACCATACTGTGAGTAACCATACTAAGCACTGCAAGCTGTGTCACCTTAACATAGCCTCATAATGACTGCCTGCCAATTTATATGTTTATACTTATTTTGTGGGTATCATACATTCCTCGATATGAGCCAAATATATCAGCTACTGTAGATACCTGAGATGCGCTGAAAAAGTAAACATAATTAACAGTGTTTTTTAAAAACATTTTACCAACCCTTATGGTGGAACATGGAGTGTTGACACACACTGTTATCACAGCTCTAATGTGTTTACTTACAGCGCTGCGTCACACTCAAGGAACTGAAGCATGTTATTGCTGCTCATTTAAACTATTCTCCTGAGAAACACAAGACAATTTTTATTTATTATTTCTGGAAATGATATTCACTCTTGTCATATCTTAACTTTATGACGGGGAAAAAACTGTGCTGATTTAATATATTTTTATTGAGTGTGACAATGTAGTGACAGGATGTTACACATATATATTTTTTTGATTATTTTTCAAAAATTCTTTATCCAAAAACAAAATAGGGATGTGACTTATTGTCAGAGCCAACTTATATTTGTGCCTTTAACATAGAGCATGTACTCTTTAGTGTACTTAACTTTACCTGTACCCTTACTTGCTTTACCTTTTGGTGGAAGGGGCCTTTAAACCGACCAATACTGTGTGTAGTCATAGCATTATGCCTGTGATAAGCTGACATCTGAGTCATTGTGATGCATTACAAGTTAATATCTGCAATGAAGACACATGTTAAGACAAGTTGTATCTCCACGTGGATGGTATGTGTGAATGTAATAGTTGCCCACAGAGTCACATGTCAGAGATCGCAGCATGTATCAGTGAGAATCTTCATAGACAGCATGTATCAGGTTTTTTTTTGGTCTGTCTATACAATGTGTGAAACCTCTTGTTCTTCCTGTCTATTCTCAGATGGAGTTTATTGACATCAGCCAGCTGTCTTTTATTCATGACTTGGGGCCCAAAGGACTGTGAGCAATTTCTCTTCTTCAGTCCCTTTTTTTCCTTCGTATCTGCAAAAAAAGCTTGGTCTTGTGTCAGGTGTATAAGCTCTAAACATTTGACAGCAGAGTGAAGCACTTCAGGATGAAAGTCCCATGTCAAAATTGTTCTGAGATACTTTCTTGAAGCATGCACATTTACAAACTTCTAAGTATCCCATTTAGTTTTATACTCTCCTTACATGTCATAGTAAAATATATATTTTACAGTTCTTTCTGTCTCTTCCAGGGAAGGAATGATCTATAAGCGTTCTGGTGGACATCGTATCCCTGGCATGAACTGTTGTGGTCACAGCCAGGCCTGCTACCGCTGGTCCAAACGGTGTGTGATTACCTCTGTCCTTGTGTTTTGCTATCTCTGTCTCACTTTACCATTGTCCCTGTCTTT
This sequence comes from Lepomis gibbosus, assembly GCA_029875015.1. Lineage (NCBI taxonomy): Eukaryota > Metazoa > Chordata > Actinopteri > Centrarchiformes > Centrarchidae > Lepomis > Lepomis gibbosus. The sequence goes on from JAPMOB010233051.1 coordinate 8,479, forward strand.
CAATCTTTTTCTTCTTGTGTCTCTTATATTCCCCCTCTCATTATTTTAGTTGCCATGATCAATCTCTGTTCTTGACAGGTTTTATCTTCTTGTATTTAAGATATTGATCAGTTCAATTTTTTAAAACTTTTTTTATTTCTTTTTTCAACTGGCAAACTTATCAGAAGTGTAGGAGTAATGGATGATATGTTCAAAAGAAAAAATCAAACGTTCCAGTCTTAAATTTCTGGCAGGAATCTGTCTGAGTGTGGGTGTTACAACGCAGTGACCACTCATTGCATATTTAAAAAAAATATGATATTGATAACATCTTAAAAAGTAACAGTTCTCTTAAATCATCTCAAACATTTTTTTGTAGCTTGCTAACAAAAAAGTAGCATCTTCAAACCAGCTGCATTGTCACACGCTTTCCTCTCTCTTCATCTGTTTGTCTGTTCCTTTCCCTCCTCTTTGTCACAGCCAAATTATTATGTGAGCAGTTTTTTATTATTCTTTTTCAAAGACAACACAAAAAAATCCCACACATTTGAAATGCTCAGCCCATCCACCTACATCTCCATGTTGATTTTCTTCCTACATCCTGTCCTTAAAACAAGAAATATAAGAAACGGTCCACAGCAATCACCAGATATCAACATAACAATACAAAGAAATGATGATGATGATGATGATGATGATGATGATGATGATGATGATGATCATCATCATCATCATCATCATGGTAATGGTAATGGAAATGGTGGTGTGTGTGTGATGTGTAGATGGCTGGTGGTAAAGGACTCCTGCTTGCTGTACATGAAGCCAGACTCAGGGGCCATCTCATTTGTCCTGCTAGTGGATAAAGAGTTCAGCATCAAGATGGACTCCAAAGACACAGAGACCAAACACGGAGTCCGAATTGATAGCCTCTCCAGGTTAGATTTTTTGAGTGTGTTTGTTTAAATGTGTGTGTGTTGTTGAATGTTTGAATTTTGTAGCAGGTCACATCCATAGTATTTTGAGGAAAGGCTTACAGTGGAGTCTGAAGTTAATGTTACTAAACCACTGGTTAAAAAGAAAACCTAACCTCTCTAATACTGTTTCATAAATTAAGTTAATGATCTTAAAATGTATTCCAATGGGTTATTTTGTGACAAGGTGGTGCAGTTTTCCTCAACCAACCGCATGTCTCAACATGTATGTTTACTTCACTGTGTTGGTATTTGTGTACATCTACCTGACAGGACCCTGGTGTTTAAGTGCAGCAGCTACAGACATGCACGCTGGTGGGGTCAAAGCATTGAGACCTTTGTTAGGAGTCATGGGAGTGCTTTCCTCCGAGACCACCGCTTTGGATCGTTTGCACAGGAACAGGAAAACATCCCAGCCAAATGGTAACTACACTGACAGAGAGCACAGGAGTAGAGCTGTTACTGATGTTGTTGTGTAAAGATTTAGTGAAAAAAACAACAACACAGTAGTGGAGAAAAAAAATCTAAAGAATGATTTTGAAGGGAAAGCGGTTTTATGTTAGTGTTTTATATGACTGTGTTGTTTAGTGGATTGTTATCAGGTTCTCTACAAGAAAGCTGCACATTGAAGAGTGAAATAAATAAATCTAAAAATACACACATTTTCAGCACATCTTACTTTTTTCTCTGCCTGCCTCTGTTAGCCTTTCACTGGTAACTATGGAAATGTATGCGAGGACCGAGCCGTCAACTCTCTCTTTGCCATCTTTCAGGTCTTTTTTAGCATTCGCTCCCCCTCAGCAGGCAGATTCTGTTATATTGAATCATTTGTGTGATAATGTCATTACGTTGTCTTTGTACTCAGCACGGAGCCTGAGGGAAAAACATGCCGTGGTGCTGTGAACTAATAGGAAAAAGAGTGTTTAAAGAACAGCCATATCATGATGACACAGCTATGGCTGTTGCCTAAAGCAGGCAAAGTTAAGAAAGTTAGAGAAGTCAACAGACAAATGCACTTTCATTGCCTTCTTTATGTTTCTGTTGCTCTTTTTTGTGGTTTTTTTGGCCGTACTGAAGCAAGCTGTGACAAAACAGACAGCTCTAAAAAGACAGAAGTAGTTATTCATTTACTGTGCATGAAGCACATCAAACACTTCATTTTTGTTCACATTTGTGTGTCTATGTTTCTTTGTAGGTATGTAAATGGCAAGACTTACATGGAGGATGTGGCTGATGCTTTGGAGGAGGCCAAAGAAGAAATCTTTATTACCGACTGGTGGTGAGTTTCACTGTGTCTTTTGTGTAAACATGCACATTGTCTGCGGAAACATGCACAGTGTTGTGTAAACATGCACAATGGCAAACGTTTGGTTGAGGTGTATCAGCTGTCAGCAGTGTGAGAACCGAGAAGTAAACAGCTCAGTGTAGTCTGTATCTGTCCTGCTTTAACACTGCACCATACAGTGGAGCTTCAGATCTCTCCAAACCAGACAGAATTATAATTCTAGAGAAGCAAAACAACAGAAAACTATTCCTATTCTTAAAAGGTCTTAGTCTTATTAGTAGACTCAACCAAGGGCGTGTATCAAGAAACAAGTTTAACTTAGTCTGGCTCTCTTTGAGCTACCTGCCCTCACCAAGCCCTAATGTTGGTCATTTTGAATAACTGGCATCACAAAGCTGGTCACTCTGTTAACTCTGGGAATAATTATATAAACATCTTTAAATGTGGTTGACGTTTTCAGCATGCTCAAATGTCAGAATGAAATATTCATAGAAATATTATGCAGATTATTTTATCTTATAGTGGCATTTTGATGCTTTTTTCCCACACAATTGACAACCTACTAAGAATGTGTGGTGGGTAGATAAAAGCAAAGAAAGGCTGTGTCTGCTGCCAAATCAAAAGTACACATGTCCCCAAAAACAGGGGCTGAAGAAAAGAAATGACAATTGATAAGATCCATCTTGCCCAAACGTTGAGTGTAAATTGGCATCCATTAGTAAACTGTCTTTCTGTTTATTTAAACTTCTGCTTTAAACACAGTGGACAGATGATGGTGCAAGCATGTTTTTCTCTGTCTCTGACACAATTATCACACTGGGCAAATTGAGATTCTGATCAATAAAAATATCTCTATTGCTCTTTATTACTTGTCTCTTTATTGTAAATTGGTCAGTTGTCATGCTGTTGAAGCTGAGGTGATCGTGCTGTGTGGTGGCTCCAAGGCTCTGGAACTCCCTTTAGCCTTGAGAGCTTTGAATTCTGTGGAAACTTTTAGAAAACACTTTAAGACACATCCTTTTAGAAAGCATTTCACTAGCCATATGGTTTTGTATTTTATGTGTTGTTGTTTTTTATTTGTTTTATTTTATTCTTTCTTTTTTTCTTTCTTTCTTTCTTTTTTACTGCAAAGCACTTTATGACCCCTCTTGTGTGTGAAAGGTGCTGTATAAATAAAGTTTACTTACTTACTCACTTGCTTTTCAATTAGATCCACTGAACTGGAGGTTAGGGTTATTGTGCAGTATAGGTTACCACTAAGATCTAAGGTGATTAAAAGTGAGCTAGCGTCACCATACCAGAGAGGCTGAGTGTCCTGTGTTGTAATAAAGAAACAAAAGTATGTTTACATTCAGTATTACTTACCAAAACATGTATATGTTTCTTTAAAGGTTTGAGTTCTTCATTGTTTACGTCCATGTTTACTTACTAGAACTCTTATTCTTTGGATTTGTTGGCACATTGCTGTGTATCTTGGCACATTAACACCAGTGTTGGTTGTTAGTCAGTGAAATGATGAAATAGTATCATGGGTCAGTTGAACATAAGATAGAATAGCAGTGATGGCTTATTTCAGTAGTTTGATAAACACAAAGGCCATCGTCAGACTCCTGATAAAAAATAAGCACTTGACACTAACCAACTAACTGATACCCAGTTAATGTAGTGCATGCTGTTTTACCCACAACTCCTTGCAAATCTAATCCAAATACCAATTCACTCCTTTGCACTGTAAAGAGACTTTTTCTTGCCTGTATTTTAGCCTTTCAGATCTTAAATAGTGTTTTCTAATGGGACATGAACACAGTATTTGTCTCTAAACACAGTTATAAAATGCTTGATAGTGTATTTTCAGACATTATAGTTTATGGTCCCTCAGAGCAAAATCTGTCACTGGTTGAGAAGCCTAAAATCCCTGTGCTGCAAGGCAGTAATCACTAGGCTTATGGTCTTAACCAATGAGGTGTCAGTCTGTGTAATGTGAGCCAATGGCATTGTAGACGTGTAAGCACAGAATGCCAATGTGAGTGACTCATGAGACCATATCATTTTGTCATGTCTGCCATATGTACAATACAGCTTTTTGAGTTTGGTGTTCATTTTGGTGCATTCACTTTGGTGCAACACGACTTTTTCTGATTCTGTTAATACCTCGATACCTTAAAAAAGAAATATGTAATTTTCTCTTTTGATCTGTTTCTCCCCCTTGGTGCCTCTGTCTATCTTGGTGTCTATTTCTGTCTCTTCAGGCTAAGTCCAGAGATCTTCTTGAAGAGACCTGTAGTGGAGGGCAACAGGTGGAGGCTAGACTGCACCCTCAAACGCAAAGCAGTAAGTAGGCATTAGATTGCCAACATTATAGGAGAGAAACTGCCCATAAGTGTTAGCACTGTAGACTCAAAAACAGCACATCCTCTAAATAAAGACAGACAGACAGTGAAAGGTTTCCTTTGCTTTCTGTAAAATACAACTCACACAATTTTGCATTTATTTTACACATCAAAGAAGAAAGAAACTTTTACATGTTAGGCATCCACGATAAAGCCTCTCCCACTACTTCCTTATGGTTTAAGTTAAGAACTCATAACAACTTTCTGAAAATGTGAGCATACCTACATTAGCTCAAAGGAGAAAATAATCCTTAAATAGATCTAGAGCTATTTATTGTTACCTCCCAAGAAACAGTAAAAAAGAAACTGTATGGTTCACTGTTCATTGTTTGAGAAAGCGTGCTTCATGATCCAGATTGTAGAGCAGGATAATATAGCTTTACTATAATACTTTACCTTAGTACATCTGCCAATTTATTTGCAGAAAGTAATATTTTTTAATTTAAAAATATTGAAAATGTGTTTGCACACGACAAAACATATTAACTATTATATAAAGATATGATGTGTACACAAAGACATTCATGTACAGAAATATATGTGAAATAAAACAAAAACCTGTGTAGGACAGGTATGAAGCTCAACGCATATAAAAAAATGAACAGGTTTACATGTAATAAAATATTTTCCTCTTCAGAAACGATTATTTTATTGAACCCAAAGACATATGTGAACAGTCAAATGGGTTTAATGGCTTCAAACCTGTTGTCAGTATTGTTTTCCTTTCTGTCTCTCTACAGCAACAGGGAGTTCGCATCTTTGTGATGTTGTATAAGGAGGTGGAACTCGCGCTGGGCATCAACTCGGGCTACAGCAAGAGGACCCTCCTGCACCTGCACCCCAACATCAAGGTAACTGATGCATCATGGGTGGTGAAAGGGGATGCAGTATGTATAGCATCTATGTGAAACCTTGTGTCCATTTCATACATTTGTCGCTCAGGTGATGCGTCATCCAGACCATGTCTCCTCCTCCGTCTATCTGTGGGCGCATCATGAGAAGATTGTTGTCATTGACCAATCCGTGGCCTTCGTTGGGGGGATCGACCTGGCATATGGTCGTTGGGACGACAGAGAGCACCGGCTGACAGATGTCGGCAGTGTGACGCGCTCTGTGGCCTTGGAGCAGGTCAGACGAACAAACACATGCAACTAATTACAGTGTCTTTTCCACAGTTTAGAGTTATTGGCAATGAATGTGGTTCTAACTTGCAGACAAATAGTTCAAACATGAGTGGGAGAGGAGAGAAAATAGAGAAAACTATAACATTAAAAGTCACCCTGTACCAGCTATTGAATAGGCCTTTTCATTTTAATGATACACATGCAGTCAAAACACACAGATTCTCATATTACACAAACATGCTGTACTATTAACATTATACTCAATATTTTTATTTAATTAGTAGGGTAATAAGTAAGATTTTTCCCTGTTAGCAAGGCCTAAGGATGTGATAATGGTTGCTTCTTGGTTCTTCAGTCAGTCAGTGATGTCTTACCAACTCTCTCAACTGTCTCAGCCCAACATTTAAACAACTTCTGAAAAGTCTGATGTTAAACATTTAGTTTCAACGGTCCCCCCTGAGGATGCTTTTTCTGATCACCTGACCTTTCCTCTATAGTCAGATGTAAATTGAAAATTTGGTCCATGACATGGTCAACAACACATAATTACTAGGGATGAGCGAGTACAGCATTATCTGTATCTGTATCTGTATCTGTTAACCAGATGAATTATCTGTATCCGT
>JAPMOB010233058.1:0-17900 GCA_029875015.1 Lepomis gibbosus
GTGTGTGTGTGTGTGTGTGTGTGTGTGTGTGTGTGTGCGTGTGTGTGTGTGTGTGTGCAATAACTCCAGATTCATGTATACGGTCTGCTCGTCCAAGTTAGGAAAACAAGCATCACAGACATAGCGTCCATGTGTCTGGCTCTGTTTCTGTGTGTCTGTGCATGTGTGTGTGTGTGTGTGTGTGTGTGTGTGTGTGCTTGAAACCAGATAACCCAGAACCAGTACCCTCCACTAAATTTACCAGTGTGTTAACTGAACTGTCAGGTCTGCCCTCTCAGAGTGGTAGAGACAGACAGAGAGTGTATTTCCTCGCTGAGTTATTAGAGCTGAGGTGACCTCACCCTTGTTAGGCCTGTCAGCCTTATATTAAACTCCCATCGCCCCCTGAGGCCACGTGGAGGGGATCTCTGCACCACTGAAACAACCAGAGGTCGTCTTCCTGTATAATCACTGACTAATAAAAATGCTGAAATGCTGTACATTTTCCTAATTGCAATCAACAGAATGTTATGATGTTTAAATGTTTTTGGCTAAATGCGTCTCGTCGAGTTAACCCAGACTCCTAAATGTCTCTACCTTCATCTGCGCTATGGAAAGGAGTGCTGTGTCAGCCAACAGAGTTTACATCACACTCACTCTAAATCTGCCTCTCCTCAGTCAGCTGTGACAGAGAGATCTGTGCCAACACTGTATGTATAGTCAAATACTTCATCTGAGCTCTCCGTCGTGCCTAAAATGGATGGACAACTTTCACAGCAAAGGGAAGCAAAATTCCCACTAAAAGCCACTTGAAGTTGTTTTTGTTTGTATGAGCACTGGTGAAGCCCATGAAAAAGTCAGTGATACATGAAAGTAAGGTCCTCTTAGGCACCATGTCTTTTCTCAGAGTTGGACATGCCACAAAGGGCACAGTCTTGTTCACCTTATAACGTCTGAGGAGACGTCTCTGTGTGTCTTGTAGAAGCTCTTGTCTTATGACATTTTGGGAAGTATGTTTTCACTTTCATGCAGAGAGTTACATGATCAATACCCCCCTCAAGGCTATTCGCTAGATTTAGCTGGAGCCAGTTGTCGGTCAGCTTAGCTTAGCATAAAAAGTGGACACAGCGAACATCTAGCCAGACTATGCATAAAGGCAGATAGGTACAAGGTCTTGCTTCTGTAGAAATCCATACAAAAAACAAAGTGTAAAAAAAAATACAATATGCAACTTTAAGGGTATCATAATGTATTGCATTGTGTCAGACTACTTGGACTGAACCATTAACTTCCTGGCATTAAACAAACAACGTGTTAATCAGTGAGCTTTCGAAGTGCTGATAGACGGCGCTGAGTTTGTAACATTCAGACTGAGCCAGGCAAGCTGTTTCCCCCTGTTTTTTTGTTAAGCTAAGTAAACTGGCTGCTGGCTATAGCTACATGTTCCCTGTAGACTTGAGAGTGCTATCAATCTTCTTGGCTGCTTTACATTTTGGTGAAGCTGTTAATATTTTGTCAGTGGTGTTGACTCAAATCAATGATTACTTTTGAAGCTTTAGTATTGATGCTAAGCAAATACAGTACAGTAGGTGTCGGTACCGGGTGAGGATCCACCTGTCACCATTGTTCCTCTTGCCAGTCTTTTGCCAAATGTCATCAAGACTTTTGAGATCATTTCACTTGCTGCATAACACACATCTTTGATGTACCAATAAACCATGGTGAACTTAAAATGCCAATTTTTGTCTGGAAGAGATGAGTCAGGAGATCAGCAGGAAGTCCTAGAGAAGAATGGGTGCTTTTCTTTTCATTTTTTTTTTATCCCCAGCTGATGATAATCTTATGCTTACAATAATAACAATTTTGAGAAAACATTTTGTCCTAGGCCTCTTGCAATGCCATCAGTGAATACAAAAAGCTGTTCTAAAGGGAATCTGCCCCGAGATCCTGCAAATTAGCTACAGTGGGCTTGTCATTTCATGTGTGAGTGCCCGCCTGCGTGCGTGTGTACACTGTACAATATAATGTATTTTTCAGAAAACGTATTATATGAATAATGCAGAATATCAGAATATTGCACTTGCTGAACAGCCATTGTTCTCTGTAGACACACAGGACCCATAAAGCAATAGAAGATCTCACACACACAGACACACATATACTCTGCTAAAGCAATCAGGACCACTCACTAGCGCGATGAACCCTTCCAACATATTTTGCCTTTTCCAGTGCTTTCCACCATATTTCTGTATTATATTCCCCTGACTGCAGTGTATAAGCTGTAAAACATCTCTGTATAGTAAACCAGTGATATCAGTTAACATTGGAAACCCCCCCGCTGGTGTTAGGATATGAGCAAAAGGGGCAAGGATTTTTTTACGTCTGTTATAATTGAGTGTCTGATGCATTAAAATGACTACTCTCAGGGTTTGAGTTTGGCAACTTGTTATGTCTCCACGGCAACACTTTGCGGTACTCTCCAAAGTGGGAAACAATGGAAGTGGATCGTTGACTGATGCTCTCTGTTGTGGAATTTCTGTGTGCACAGCATGGAGCCTTATATACCAGCTACTGGAGCTAAATCACATGTCTGACTGATTATGTCTACATGCATGCATGTTATATATTACCAAAGTGGTTTAAATATGAATGATTAATTCAGCTTTCCTTTACTTATTTATTCTCTACTTCCCTTTCTTTGCCTGTCCTCTACTGACCTATTCACCTCCCCTCTTCTTGCTGCTCTGCTCCTCTTCTCTCGCCCTTACTCACCTATTCTTCCTTGTCTTTTGGGTCATCTCTTTAATTCTTATCTCTCCTTTACTTTACTTATTTTCCCATTGCGTCCTTTTTTATTCCCCTCTGTTCCAGTTCTGCCCAGGCTCTGTGCTTATCAGATGAACCCAGAGCAGTCAAGGAGTATCGGTACCCTGAGAAGCTGCCTGGCGAGCTGTACGATGCAGACACACAGTGTAAATGGCAATTTGGGGAGAAGGCCAAACTCTGCACCCTTGATTTCAAGAAGGTAAGATTGAATTAGACTCATTAATCATTTATTCATTTAATGATTATTTAATAGGGGCAGTTAAAGTATACATAGAGAATCACATAACAATTACCGAGTATCACAACATGTCTAGCTACTGCTAATTTCCAATGGCCTTCCCCAGAAGGACCTTCGACAACAACAATTCAATTCAATTTTATTTATATAGCGCCAAATCAGAACAACAGACACATGCCATCCCATGCACATTTTAAAATTAGATAAAAAATCACATGCCATGCTTTAATTCTCTCAGTGTTTCTTTTCAGCACCCCCACTTAAACTTGAGCACTTAATTAGTTTAAAACAAGCTGGTGGCAATTGTGTCTTAGGAAAAACAGAGAAAGAAACTGAGTCAGATAGAGAAATGAGGTATAGGAAAAAAGGAAGAATAAAGGAAAGAGGAAAGAAAAGAAAAACTGGTTAGGGTTGCATGCCCTCATGCACACACACACATACTTGCATACTGTACTCTCTCTCTCACACACACACACACACACACACACAAAATAAACAGTGAGAGTTATAATACTCACTGGGATGGATGACTAAATATACACTGGAGTGTTGCCAATGGGAATCTCTCCATGTTGCTCTCCCATTGTCTCATTACAGCTGATGTTACTGTTTGAGATACCCTGACCAAGTCTAGATGCAGTCTAGATTAATTCAGTGTTAATGGCACAGTAAAGGCGTTTTAAATCACTGGTGTTCTTGCATCTGAATTAGAGAGCTTCATGGACCTAAAAATGGTACCTGACCTGAACCTCACTTGAAGATGGTCCTGCCTTTCCATAGAAGGGAGTCAATGGATATTTGTTTGTTTTTTCTTGAGACAGTGGCTCTGATATTTACTTTGGCATCATTCTGGCGGAAAGCTCTCATATGTATAAAAGAATAAAATGTATACTGGGACGGTAAATTCCCACAGTTGTTACATTACCAATGAGGCAAAGTGGGCATCTACCCTGTGTACCCAGATTCTAAGAAGTCCTGCAAGACAGTTTATTTGTCATGAGTGAAATTAGGTTAAGTGATTAATACTAGGTTCTGGGTTCAAATCTCCCAAGTCTGGTGTGCTACCCTCTTGGTGCTGCATTGGCACATTGGTCCTGTATCCATATAGTATGTGTTCAAACTCTTCTTAAAGATTTCTTTTAAGATATCCTGCTTTGTAGAACAGCATTGTGGAAGAAACGGAGTTGGGAAAGTGGCTTTAAAATGCCACAGAGATTATTAGCTGGATTTGAACCAATGATAATCAGCACATGCTATCATCCTTAGCTTGCTTTCTGAAAATTCCATGCATTATTTCAGCTATAACATCTTTGAGAATTGCTCCCTCATAGTTTGGTTTTCGGTCATACACTGGCTTTGCTCATGCACCTGGTAGCAGCAAGGTGCACAGGACCCTAAAAATCCCCAAGCAGTCGTCATGCTCGCTGTCTTTCCAGGCACTTGTTACTCATAAAAAAACACTACAAGAATCGGCCTCAACAGTGCAATTCATCGTGTAATGAATTCATATTTCATGAAATTCTGGCAGGCGTTGTCAAGATAAGGTGCCGCTGGAGGAGCCAAATGATACTCTCTATGGTGTGTGTGGTTTGATAGAGCCACGTTACCCTAGCAAAAAAGCAAAATAATATGTATGGGTGTTTTTTCCCTTCTGCTCTCTTAAACACGTGTCTCTGTCTCACTCTGTCCGTCATATCTCTCTCTCTCTGCCTCTCACTGTCTTTTCCTTCCATCACTCTCTTATTCTTTTCCGTCTCTCACTCTGCCTCTCTCAACCATTTTTACTGCTACAAAAGGCCTGAGCAAGCAAAACAGCTGGACAAATAGGCCTTGGGATGAATTCCATGGTGGCTCTTGGCAACAGCAAGCTGAGGCCGAGGTGCCTGTCAGCATCTGCACTGAGTTGTCAAAATCTGATATAGTCATTCAGATAGTAAAAGAGTGGACATGTTGAAAAGTAGCAGACCATGTTTCTCAGGCAATGTGAGCAAGGAAACCACCCGGTGCTCTCATCTGAATCTTTCAGACCACTCTAACAAACACAGCTATGACATCATGTACGTTTGGTAAGGCAATTGTACCCTTTTAATGCAAAGCATTATCTCTTTGTCTTAATCATTATATCCAGTGTTTCACGTTTTCTAACTGTGAGATGTACTTTATGTCAGGCAAAGAAAGTGTATGAAAATACTGATTGCAGCTTTTCTTCTTTTAATGATTTTGTCAGTCTGCTGCAGAAACAATGGGTGTGCATTTTTATGATCATTGATGCATTGCATTGTCTGTGGGATAATACCTTGCAACACTTGGACCAAATTGCATATATTTCTCTTGTTTTTTTTTCTCCCTAAAATGTTGTTATCCTAGCTACTGAAGCATAAATATTTTGAAGATACAAGGTTGCTGCACACTGATAGCTTGCCAGAAGATCATCATTCAGACAATCTCCATTTCAGCAAGTTTCCATCAACATGTTTTAATAGCTCTCTAGTGGCAAAATAACAATGTTACCATAATTTATTGTCCTTCCCATTGCTAGCTTTGTTTACAGCTGTTGTGAGAAGCATACTGATCATCCCAATTCTGAAATTTGGAGCACTAAAACATGTTAGCAGTGCTATGTAAAATGCTCTTTGCTTTTCTCACGTGTTGTTCCAGGATATCTGCAAGGCCCTGTGGTGCCACCGTGTTGGGAGGAAGTGTGAGACCAAGTTCATGCCAGCCGCTGAAGGCTCTGCCTGTGGCCCTGATATGGTGACTTAACACATGTTTTTCTGTGTGTGTGTGTGTGTGTGTGTGTGTGTGTGTGTGTGTGTGTGAGGTGTAGGATGTGATATGCTCACAAGCTTTGTCACCCCAAGAGTGCTATCACAGGACTGGCTTGGGAACCCATTCCCTTCTATTAGACTTTATTTATCCACCGTCTTTGATGCAATTCAAGTGCTCATACCAAAGACATATCCAACAGCTAGCAGGGACATGCAGCTTACATGACTGTTGCCAGTACACTTCTCCATGGCAACATCTCACCAAATAAATCCACAAATGAAAGGCACCAAACAAGAGCCTCTCACAAACACTGCTTTGCACATTTGCGAAAAATATGCTGTCCAACAGAACAACACACTTCAAACGAGAACATTGGAATTGACAGCTCTCAGATTCCCTGCACAGTCTTAACAGACTGTGAATTCAATTTTGGAATGGATTTTCCCTTTCAGGCATCAGTTGGTCCAGTGATGTGCTGCTTAGCATTATCAACTTTGTGACATTTAGTATGAGTGGGGCAGAGCACACAGACACACACATAGATTCCTCCTCCAAGGGTTACCACAGACCTCTGAGTGCGTAAATTGCACAAGACAAAGAGTGATAGTGCTTTTTCAGGCTTGATTGATGGAGATATTATTATAAAAGTAACATTTATTGAGTGTTTTAGGGTTATTAAGTTCTGATACTCCCGCAGAGGCCATTTCAAGACAAAAGGCCTTGAACTGAGTGGCACTGCACTTTTAACAGCTTCTTTTTACACACGAGCTTGTCCCACTTTAGACCAATAAATTAACATGCAAGCGATTTTGGATTGACTTTGCTATGTTTTATATTTGGGTTCATTTGAGTGGAGTGTCTTTTAGGTAGGTACCACACTCTCCCTCCATCATTTCACCTCAGGGAGCAGCTGCAATTGGTTTGTTGATGACGTGGCAAAAATATGCCATTGGGGTTCGGGCCAGAAAGCAATCTGTGCTCTTTATTTATTCTTTCTTTCTTTCTTTCCCTACTTCTTTCAAGATGATTCTCCCCCAAGGCTCGCTCTCTCTCTTACCCTCTCTCCCCTGACAGCCCCTCATCGACATTTGCTTCTCAATCTATTGAACTTGATGGTTTCATCCCGCCCTCCCCCTCCACGGCACAATTAACTGAACACAAACAATGACAGGCTTACTTAGGAATCTGTGGCACACAGCCGCAGGGCGAAAACTGAGGGGAAATCAGCTGTTCTAGTTCTTAGTCAAGGACCACGAGATTAGCTGGAGGGGAGTGTGTGGGTCTGTGTGTGCCAGCCGGTGTGTCTGTGGGCTCATGAGCACTATGAAAACACAGAGAGAACCAGGACAGCTCAATACATGCATCCCCTTTCAATACTAATGCATGAGTGGGCTGTGTGTGAGAGATCACTCCAAGTCGAGCAGTTGAGTAAATTGTGACTGATGTCATCTTGACATGTAAAAATCCAGTTCACTCCTTTGCCAGGAAACAGCTTGTGACATAATGTTGCTTTAAGTGAGTCTAGATTTCGTGAAGTTTCACATTACATTTACACTGCAAAAACTAAAATCTTAGTAAGATTAGTTATCTTAATTGAAAGCAAAATATACTTCATTTTTGTCTGACAAGATATTTCTTCTTGCTTTTATGTTAGAGAATTTCACTTGGTTCAAGTTTTTTTGGCCTTAAGTAGCAAGTGAAATATTCTTGTTCTGTTGGCAGATAATTTTGCTTATTTTAAGTAATATTTCCCCAATTGTAATGCTTTTTTTCTTGCTTTTGAGAGCTCAGTTTTTGCAGTGTAGGGATTTCGCATGAAGTCCTGCTCATTTTGGAAAATGACTGGTTGGTTGGTTAATGGCTCAGCCTTTTTTGTGGTATATATACAGTAAATAACTTGATTCAGGGGTATGAGGGCTGTGTATCCTGTGGCTCCTCCTTCATCTAATGCAGTAATCTCTACAGACAAACTGTATTCACATAACTTGCCATTTTGTTTCATGTTCCTCTTCTGCCTTGCCTGTTTGCCTCATGGAACACATTTGGCAGTGTTCATGGGCAGAAAGCCACTTGGTCAGGGTGGCCCCCGTGCAGAGGGGTGGTGGTATCTGAGGAGGTAATTATGAACCCCAATGAAGCTCCTCTCTGTAGGGTAAAAAGAAGCAGCTCAACTAAGTTCATGTGTGTACATGGCTTGCTGAGTGCTCCCCAGGTCATCGGTGCAAGTTAGCAGCGACCTGATTGTGATGGCACTTTGCCTTTGGGAGAACATGGGAAACTTTTTGGAAAGTACAGAGTAAAAATCTAGCCAATTTACTTCTTTCAAAAATTAGGTAGACACCAGATATAAATATTAATAAACAAGTCACAAAAAGGCTAATACCCCACCCTTATAGTTAATTTGCACAGGGAATAAGTTATATTATCTCAGTGCCTTGGCAGATATTGATTCTTTTGTTTTAAAACTAAAATTGTTTAAAAATGTTTTTCAGCAGTGAAGAAACATCACTAGATTAATTGTTGGCAACAGTAATTCATCCTGTTTCATGGTTTTCTAGTTAAATGTTTTACTTTTACTAATTTTAAAAAGGCAATGATGAAAAAATGTATGGTCAAACGCAGTGTAAGACAACATGAAATGCAAATGTGACAGTCCCAAAGAAGAGTGTGTTATTTCACTGTAGGAGACTTTTCTTGTCAGCTGTGTTTGGCTTAGCTCTATTAATTCCAGCTGGTGACAGCTCAAGGTAGAGACTGTCCAAATAGCAGCACAACTGGAGTTTCACTGATAGATTGTGAGCATGAAACCAAGATTGGATCACGACCTTTTTAACAGCAGTTAAACCTGAAAGCTATGTCTTACAGGCCTGTTCAATGTTTTGACAAACAGTCATCATAAAGAAGATAAAGGGCAGGGTCTGTTGGAAAGTCTCTGTGTTTCTGACACTTTTATGACACTTTGCTCTTTGCTTTTGTGTGCCTCCCTCCTTCGTCTGCCTCCCTCTCTTCCACTCTCTTTCTCCAGTGGTGTCGTAGGGGCCAGTGTGTGAAACAGGGTGACGAGGGCCCGCGGCCCCAGCATGGCCAATGGTCAGAGTGGTCATCATGGTCTGCCTGCTCACGAAGCTGTGAGAGTGGAGTCACCTATCGAGAGAGGCAGTGCAACAACCCCAGGTAGAGATATACACAGTTGAAGTTCCATCAAACAAGCTGTGCACGTTAGCAAAGATGAGAACAGCACAAAAATGGAAATAGAAGCATCAATTCTGTTTCAGAGGAATTATTTAGTAGAATTAGATCAAAGAAGATCACTCTCATATTTGTGAATTAAATAACTTGTTATGGCCCTGGAGCCAGCAGGATATTAGCTATAATAATATAGCATTGATTTTGTCTAATAACTTTGACCGGCAAATCAGATTTTGTGTTTTAGCATAATGTAATCGTGCCGTAGAAAGCTTCAGCTGTGCAATATCTCGATGAGTGCCTTTTCCTCACTGACAGTGCATGTGGTGATTCCCAACTGCAAGCTATCATCCTTTCAACAGCTTTCCAGCTAACAAGAGGTGCCTATCATTCATAGTTAGCTCCAAAGTTGAGGTATCATTTAGTAATAATAGACTCTGTGAGTGAGGGGCGGCTCTCTCACTAATATCAGACATAATACTTGAGACACTTGGCACTTTATATTTGTTGAAATTCTCTTTATATCCTGACAGCAATCAATAAATCAAGGCCTACTAACCTGCCTACCTACCTGCCTAA
Organism: Lepomis gibbosus; assembly: GCA_029875015.1. Lineage (NCBI taxonomy): Eukaryota > Metazoa > Chordata > Actinopteri > Centrarchiformes > Centrarchidae > Lepomis > Lepomis gibbosus. The sequence goes on from JAPMOB010233058.1 coordinate 9,578, forward strand.
AAAGTGTTTTGGGGAAGTGGCTTTGGAAGCAGGCCTAAATGTAGGGGGTGGGATTTTTTCAGCTGGATACTTTCAAAATCTAGCTGTCTCTTGCTAGCTCTCCAAAGTAAGCTACTCTAGCTTTAGGACACATGATTAAAATAGTGAAGATTGCTCACATGGGTCTGCCGCTTTATCACTTATCTGCTCACTTAGTCCCCTACTCATCAGTCACTCAGGATTATTTGCACTGCCAGTTAGTACAGGGGCCCTCTCCCAAATGCTGGGGCCTCCTCTTTATCATGTCATGCCAAGATCCTGACAAGTGGCAGGCTAAATTAGACAGAGAGTGATGAGGAGAAAAGAGGAAGGCGGGGGGCATAGTGGTAGTGGTGGGTAAGAAAGACAAAGACGGGCACGAGGAGAGAGGGAGGAGATGACAGAGAAGGGATTAAAAAAGAGAGAGATGAAATGCCGAGATATAAAGGGAGAGAATCTGAGAGCGACAGAGAGATAAGTGACGCTGTGATTGGAGAGGTTAAACAAGGTGTAATTGTCCCGTGGAAGAGATTTTAAGGAACATAGCCCAGGGATATACACCTGTGATTGAAGAAGCCTTCACAAAGGTGCACTCACACACAGCCACATATACAGGCAAGCATACTCACATATCAGTCATGCCAATACACAGGATTAAATTGAACTTTAGCTTACCCACGATCAAATGCTACAAAAGTGTTTTTCTTCCTTTGAATTTAATGTCAGTACATTTCAATCAAGAAATCAGGACATTATGAAGAAATAATTCTAATGAAAAACCAAATACTAAACAGACATCATTATGCAACAAATGGAGAGTTTTGTTTTCATGATGTGTTTTTCAATCTTTCTCTGAAGACCTGCATATGGAGGCAAGTTCTGTGAGGGCTCCTCCAGGTCGTACAAACTTTGTAACACTGAGGATTGTCCCGCCAACACCGTTGACTATAGAGCACAGCAGTGTGCGGAGTTCAACAGCAAACAGTTCAGAGGGTGGTACTACACCTGGAGGCCATACACTAGAGTGGATGGTGAGACAATTGTTTCATTAATGTTCAAAATTACATAAGATAAAAAGAGTTAAAAGCAGAGTTTTTACCAACTAGCCATGTCATGGTAATAAACATTTTGCTTCTTGCTTCTGGCCCCTGTGGCTCTTTTCTTTACTCCCAGATCAAGATGTATGTAAGCTGTACTGCTTTGCTGAAGGCTACGATTTCTTCTTTGCCCTGGCCAGCAAAGTTAAGGATGGGACACTCTGCTCACAGGACAGCTCTAATGTCTGTATTGACGGATTGTGTGAGGTAAGACACTAAATTTGATTGAAGACCGATCTCCAAGCATTTGGAGTTATCACCAGATATTTTTTTGAAGACAATGTCACATGTGAATTCTTTGAAGTTGAGCTATAAATTCTGAGAATGGATTTAGCAGTAGAGAACATCTACGAAAAAAGAAAATGTTAACCTGATGGTAGTTTTCAACTGTTGTAATGTATTTTGTTGTACGATGGGATGCTGCAATGTGTACAGTATAATCTACTTTTTTTGTCAAATGCAATCATGCTTTTCTCCCACAGAGAGTGGGCTGCGACCGTGTTTTGGGCTCCACTGCTGTGCCTGATGCTTGTGGAGTGTGTAAAGGAGACAACTCCACCTGCAAGATCTACAAAGGACAGTACACCAAGCAGCATTATACTAACCGTAAGTGAGTGTAGTTCAATGTTCAGTTCCATGTTTTTGGTGATTTCATTTGAAATAATGTTCTGATTTGTTTCTTTATGTGTGGATTGGTGTCAAAGTTCAAGTTAATATTTAGATTTTGTTTTCTTTAAGTTATGATTGTTATTTTTTGGAAGCCCTTGTTGTTCTTTACTGTTTTGTAATCCTTCTCAGAGTACTATGGGGTGGTAACCATCCCAGCGGGGGCTCGGAGTATACGTGTGATGGAACTGAATACATCCAGCTCATATCTGGCTGTCAGAGATGCCCAGAGACGCTACTTCCTGAATGGACACTGGACAGTGGACTGGCCAGGCAGACACCCCATCGCTGGAGCCATTTTTGAGTACAAGAGACCCTACAACAGACCAGAGAGCCTCATATCAACTGGCCCTACCAATGAGACGCTGGTCATAGAGGTAAGGGATCGTTGGACACACAAAAACATTGCTTTGACTGATGTGGCTTACTTTATTTACTTGCCTTGATTACTTACGTCTGTATATTTGTGCTACTTTTTGTTGTCCTTCATCTCATCATTCTTACTACATTGTTTCTCCTGTAGATATTGTTGCAGGGCTGGAACCCAGGTGTACGTTGGGAATACACTCTGAAGAAAGCTGATGAGAAAAAGAATCACATCAAACATAGTTATACATGGGCCATCATACGCTCCCAATGCTCAGCAACTTGTGCTGGAGGTATGTGTAAGCATGAATGACAATAACAAGGGCACGGCAAATGTGACTTATGATTTTTTTATTTTGGCAATAGGAGAGGACATACAACTTTTAAGTGCTGTATTTTGTTTATTTGTGTTTGTCAGAGTGCATGTTGGCGATGCAGTGCAGGGTCATAATGAACATGATTATTATATTCTAAAAACTTATATTTAATTCAGCACTTCTAATTGTATTTTTATGGATGCTGTGCCAACTGACATTATTCTGGCCGCTGCAGCCTCTGTTGTGCATTGTCATTTATTTGGGAAAATGGTCAGTGATACACGTGTCCCTAATGAAGGCTGTGTGTGCGCTGTGATGTGTGTGTATGTGTGCTGTGTTGGCTTATTAAATTTTGTTAGTTTTGTGTAGTAGAAGGGGTGCCTGTCATGTGCCCATATTCTGCTGAAGTGCACACTGTTGTGTGATGATGTGATCATTTGTAAGGAGGACTTGCATTTTGCTCGAATTAGCTGTTTGTTTAAGTCTCTGTGGACTAAGTTAGCGTCTTATTTTGTTTCAAAGCTGAAAGTGTCATCTTTCGTAGTGCTATAGGAGAGGACACAGTAAGTTGACGTGGTGGTTTATGAGTCACGCTTCACTATGAAACTTAATGGTTGGAAAAGGTTAGACTATGCTTTTTATTTTCTCCATTATTCAAGACATTATGTGTGAATATGATAAAAATATGGTTATTTATGGTGAAGGGTCATGCAAGTCACACCCTAGCAACACTCCCAGCCCTATCTGCTAAACAACAAACAGTTCCTTCCATAGATAATCTAAATTAATTTTAAGTCTATTACGTTAATGACAAAGGACAGATCAACTTCACATCTCCAATCTGGGCAAGCATCTAAACTTCAGATCTATAATAAGGCTTTTAGCTGCAGGTTAAATGGAGAGAGGAAACGTCCCATCATTGCTGAGGGGACATTAGTTGCTCTTGTTTTGGGACTCGTGGGACCTCTTCTTGTCCTGCTGGAGACCTGTTATTACATGCACACACGCACAAACAGTTTTGTTTCAACAAGCAAGCACGCACATGCATGGCTTCGACCAGTGACCTAGTATTAAACTAGCACACATACACACACAAACACACATGCAGAGACTGTTCTAATAACCTGGGCAGACCCTGCCATGGTGATTTGAGGCTGGAGGTCAGCAGACAAAGAAATATGTGTGCATGCGTGTATTTGTGTGTGACTCCTGCACTTACTTGAGTGTGAACAAAGCCCCCATTGTAAAGTATCCATTGATTGACACTGCGGGTTAAAGTTCCTCACCCTGGTCTGATGCGGTCCACCCTAACCCCCTCCACCTCTTTGTGTCCTGATTGTAAGCCGTGGTGGGTTGGGGGTCATTTGCTTTATTAAAGAGTGCGACTGACTAACTGGCTTGTATGATTTGAGATGTGCAGATTGACCATGCCTAAGGCCAAATTCCAACCAGGGGATCTGTGTTGCTGGGATTCAAGTTTCACATAAATCAAACAACACTGTCAGATCTGCATGTGTGCCAGTATTTACCAACTAAAACGTTGGAGCATTTAAAGATGCTACTGATGATACTGTACTTTAAGAAAAAAAGTTGAAACAAAAAAATCAACAAGCTGCTTAAGTGTTGTTTTCATATGTTACAGAGATAATATGTTATTTTTGCACATCACACATGTAGAAGGAGGTGTGTTGAAAAGGCACGTGTTTAAATATCAAATATCATCAACATATATTTTATTACCTAGAATGCATCAGAGTGTCAGTGTGAAAGCAGTAAAAGGTGTCACATATTGCAGGTATAATTTGTAAACATTTGATAGCACCCTAACAAGCACAAAATGCTGTTTTGTAGATTCCAAATAACTTAACTGAACTTATTGATGTATAACCTGTACAGGCCAGATGAACATCAAGTCAGCTTGCTACAGAGACTTGAGAGTGCAGGTGAATACATCCCACTGCAATTCCAGATCAAGACCAGCTACTGGACTGATGCCCTGCAATACCCAACCATGTCCTGCCAGGTCAGACCCTCTGTTCTTTTACATGTCAGTGGTGTGTTTGCTTGTCACAGCGGTGATGGCTAATACTCAGTAACTGTATATGCATTTAACTGTAACAGAAATATGTAAATACCTATTGGATGGTTCACCATAACTATGTACAGATGTCCATGGTGTCCAGAGGCTATATCTTACTGACTTTTCCTCTAGTACCAGCATGAAGTGGATTTTTAGTGAAATAGCTCAACATTTATTTGATGGATTGCCATGAAACAATGTTCCCCTCAGGGAGAATTGTAATCACTCATTTCCAGACAATTAATTTAGCCGCATCATTACGTCAAAAATAAATATTAAATAATTTGTCCACAGCGTTGGTTTACAGAAGCGTAATGCTTTCCCAAAAAGATCTCCTTAATTCAGAAGAACAGAGGAAGTGAATGCATTACACTTCCTTATTAGTTAACAGCTGAATATGTAGAACTACTGACACTCCCACCAGCCTCAGCTATGCTTTGTGTATAGTGCGAATTAGAAATTAACATGCTAACATGCTAAATTTGGTGAACATGGTAAATATTATACCTGCTTAACATCAGTGTCTTCACAATGTCACTGTGAGCATGTTAGTGTGCTGACATTAGCATTTAGCAACTCAGAGGCCCACTGTGCCAAAGCGCAGCCTCACAGAGACTTGTTGTTAAGATCAGAGTTCATGCGATTTAAATATCATTCAAATCAAACCTTAGTAATGTCTGTGATAATGTGTGGCTTCAAACGTTTGGGAATGATCAATAGATCTGCACTCGGTTTTTAATTGGCTCTCAATCTGGACATCATTAAAAACTGGTATTTGAACAGTGCAGACATTCTTTTGGATTGAAAAAGACTGGCTATTTGGCCCTTCTAGACTTCTACACTTCAGGGTAGGTCAGTTATTGATTTGTTCAATTAACATATCCTGGAAGGGCTTTATAGGTTATTGTAGGCTATGTGACAGCCAAAAACATTGTTGGCTGCAATAGCTCAACATTCTGTACATGCATGTTCATGTTTGGAACTTGAGGAGGCAGCTTTAGGGGCCACCAGCCAAATAGCTTGATATAGTTTTTCAAGCTCTCCATGCTAGTGAAAAGATTATGTTGTGTACAGCACATACACACATCTCTACCTTGTCCTTTCCTCCGTGTCTTTCCTTTCTGTATCTCTAATCCCACTTCACTATTTGGGGTTTTGTCTTCCTACCTATTGTACTTTTCACCTTCCTCCTCGCTCACTCCTCCTGACTGCCATGTGTTACTGGTCTACACCAGCTACACATCTGTTCTGTAATTTCATGACATGCAGTGTCAAAAAGAGCTGTTTATTGGTTGAGTCAACTCTTGCAAACTTCCCACACTATCTCCTCATAATAAAGCGAATGAAGGGTGTCAGGCAGCACTGAGTGTATTCTCCACCCTTTCCCAGCCCAGTAAAGCACCTGTTCTGTGATGATGACATTTTCCTCTAATGTAATGAAAAATAACTTTGGCCAAACGTGTGTGCAAGACACGGGAAAGAAGGGAAAGTTCCACTGGATATTCTTTTCGTGTCTTCATCCAGTTTAGCAGGATACCTCACCAACTGTCAGGAGTAGTTAGCTTCTGTGTTTGTTTAATACCGCAGGCCAAGGACTTGTAAACCTTTTCTCATGTAGCATCACTGTGGGACCCAGGCTCATAACAAAACACTAGTTCCCCGGGCCTATCTAAACCCATCAGAGTTATCACTTTTGAATGTGTTGTTAAAGAAACACTGCTCTATGCAAGATGCACTGCCAGCTTCAGTGATTGGGCGTGTTGGTTCATCCAAACCCTTTTTCCCCCCCACAATGGTGCACCAGAAACAAGCTCCAATTTAATTTAAAAATAAATAATTAATTTGCAGTTGCAGTGAACCAAAGAACGAAATGTTATAATATCCTGAGGGTCAGGTTCATTTTCAGGTTGCTGTGGCCAAGAGGGCTTTTCTTTTTTTTTTTATAATGACACTGCTGTCACTTAAAAGTGGTACTAACAAATATTCTGTGATGTATGATACCAGACAGAAAGAGAGAGAAAGAGAGTGGGAGTGAGACCCACTAAGGATTCTGTGGTTTCAGGGTGTGGTCCTGTGGGAACTTGGCTCGGCTCAGTTGGTTCGGTCACTGTCCATACCCCTGACACACAGGGCCAGGGCAGAGGATCAAAGATCAGTCAACGATGTCCAATGCTGCGGACATCATAGGGAGTGGTGCTCTTGTTGACAGGCAGGACATGTATGAACACACACACACATAAAGACACACACAGGGGAAATGTTCCTCCCTTGTCTGCTTGTTGGCTCTGGACAGTGTCACGAAGGGTAAAACCCTGGCCAGAAAACAAATCAGTGCAAGACACTCTTGGGATAACACTGGTTTTAATGAGAGGAGAACCTGTGATTTAGTTGATGAAAATGGATTTTTTTAAAGCCATGGGGCACCGAAAAAAAGATGAACTATTTGTTTTTTGAGGGATTAGCCTACGTTATATATATTTTACAACAGTTATTGCTTATTGTCCACAGACCTTCTAAATACCAATCAAATGTCTGCACACAGATATGCAGTGTGTCATTCCTACAGCAGCTGTTGCTGAGGTATTACTTCCCCTGAGTGCATTTTCTGCATGTGTAGTTGGGAGTAATAATTTCTAAGATATCATGCAGACCTGACCTCTTGGGCCTCTGTAACTCCTGTAAGATAAGGTTACCAGTGAAAGAAACAGAAAAGATGCATATTGGGTTGCTTCTCCCATGGCTAGCAGTGCTAATGGAGAGGCTAACACCATGTCTACACGGGAGGCATTGCGTGAGAAGCATGTTAGCACAGCAAAAAGTCAAAATCCATGGAATGGCATGGAACCAAACAGCATTGGTCTTGTATTGCAGGATCGGGCTACTTAGTCCTAGTATTATAAGTATAAGGACAAATGTTATTTCATTCTAACATAACCCTTGGTTGCTTATCTTATATGCTCGGACAAGCAAGACTATTTTTTGTATTTTTAAACAGTATCTTTTACTTTACAAGAAAAAGCCTTTAGGATAACTAACCACTGATGTTACCTTACCCTCAGATATAGCATCCACCAGCTTCCCCACAGTGGGGGAATATTACACTGGTGATGTGCTGTTCTGAATAGGGCTTTTTAACATAGCCTTTAACCCCACAATATAATGATCACGAAATGCTCCTTGTCCTTTAAAGTAACACTGTGTAAGGTTACTACCATAGGAAGTAAATGATTTAGCTAGACATGCTAATGTTTGCAGCAGCCTTTTCAAACCCATGAAAGACACCATCCTCCAAACCTTTTATATAAGGAGTATCTTACTACAGACCCATGCAAACCGCAAATTTTGACAGGTCTTTTGTACTTAGTTAGGGTTGCTAAGCTATAATTAAACACCCAATGTTCGGAGGGAGGGATTTAGCAAACGTCCGATTATCCTACATGGATTATTAAGTAAAATTATGTTTTTCCTCTTGTAATTGCTTTTAAAGTAACTTCCTCTGTGCTTGTGTACTTCACTGTCTGTAATTATTCTCCAAGCACAAAACAAAATAAAACCTATGGGCATCGACACTACCCTTATTTTTGACATTGTTGATTGATGACTGCAACTGCAAATCATATGGAGGAAACTCTTAACTAGGTGATCATATTTTGGTTTTCATAAAAGAGGACAGTGGGAGGACACTTGGTGGGAGGATCACTGGTATGTGATACTTGGTGGAAGGTTGGGGGGGGTTTCAAGTAATTAGTGATGCCATGGCAATGTGTATGGGGGTCAGG
>JAPMOB010233062.1:0-31667 GCA_029875015.1 Lepomis gibbosus
CGTCAACCGCTTATCCTGCGTGTGAACACAATAAAAATATAAAAATATTGAACACAATAAAAAAATACAGCTCTTTTTAACTGACAAAAAATTAATTAGATCTAATTAGTTCAGAATGGCTTTTATCAAATAACTTAAATAACTGTGATTAAACAGAACATTTTTAGTTCAACAAGACTAGGGCCAGCCAGAAGAAATGTTGAGAGAAAAAAATTGTTACATTTTATGTTTTTTGTCATAATATTCTGGAGTATATGCAAATTGCCATCATAAAAACTGAGGCAGCTTTGTGAAAATGAATATTTGTTATTCTGAAAAGTTTTGACCACAACTGTACACTTCATGTTGTTTCCAAACTAGAATAAAACATTCTGTACCTGTTGTCAAAGGTAGGGTTGCATTTATTAATCTGTTGAATATTTTAATGATTAATCGTTTAGTCTATAACATGTCAAAAAATAGTGAAACATTTTCAGAGCCTAATGTGACGTCTTCAAATTGTTTGTTTGGTCTTCCCAACAGTAGGAACCAGATGTTTGTCTTTTTCTTGGATAAATAACAAGTGCATAAAGTCATCATGAATATTATTTCAGCACTAGTTAAATCTGATGTTACGGATGTTGTCTTACATCCTCAGCTGGAGCATCCTTGCGTCCCACAGAACCCCGCTTCCACCTCGATCTCGACAGGACAGAGCCGTGGTCGTCATCCTCATCTTCCCCGAGACCATCTCCCTTCCTGCCAGAGGCTTCGGGGTTTGGCAGCCGCTCCCACACCGCCACTCCCGAGAGGAGGGGCTCGCCCCTGCCAGGCTGCACTGAGCCACACGGAGTCTCTCTGGAAGACGACATTGGAGGGGTCCGGCAGAGACCGAGGGGTGAGCGAGCATCAGACGACATCAGCGGCTCCCCGCGACGAGGCCTCCAGAAGTACCTGTCCCGTTTTGACGATGCCATGAAACTGCGGGGCCAGCTGGCCAATGAGAAGCCGGCCCAGGACGGAGGGTCTGACCCAGAGGAGTTTGATCCTTTCAGAATCTTCAGGCTCATCGGCAGCATCCTCCTCGCCATTTTTGTTAGGGTTTTTGTCTGCAAGTATCTGGTGAGTCTGCTCACTGTATTTCCTGTGTGGCTGTAATAACTGAGATTGGCCCGTTGCTCATTTCACATTTCATGTTAAACTGCTGAGAATGTGGACACTAAAATCATCCATGGGCATCTGATAGGTAATAATTAGCATTATCCAAGACAAGTGACCATTCCCAGATACAGTGTTTGTAATGGTTTTGGTGGAATGACAAAATCTTACACATAAAACATATTTAAGCCCCCTTTGCTTCTGTGGCTCATAGTAATAAGCTTTTAGTTCCTTTATTCTCCTCTACTGCAAGGTTAGCTAACTGACAGGCCTGTCGTAAACTTTGTGTACTCCTTAGAAATACACCAGCACCATGTTTTCACTACTGGTCTTTATTATCTATATTATCTGGGAGCACTTACTAAAACTTAACAGTACAGACAGATCACAGTTTTTAGTCATTACATGAAAATAAGAGATCCTTTCGGGTGTGAACAAATGAAAGTGTCAAGACATTTTACATGATTCTTTTTGCATGCATTCATTTTGTAGGACTGTCATATCAGCCCATATTGAATAATAATGCATCAGACTACCAGAAACATGATATTGTTGTGATAATTTCACTCTCCTATTGTTTCATTCTAGTCAATATTTGCTCCATTTCTGACCCTTGAACTGGCCTATATGGGGTTGTCCAAATACTTTCCAAAGGTGAGTTTGCACTTAATATTTTATGATCCCTTCTCTACTGTTAAGTTCAGATTCCTATATTTTAGCCAATATTACCAAAAACTAATACTATTGTGATCGATGTGAAGACACACTTTGGAGGTGTGAGTGATTTTGAAAAATGTTAAGTAAGGTTTTGTCATAATTATGGTTTGTTAATGTGTTTATTTTTTCTTCGCCAGTTCAGTTTCTCACAAGATTTGCTCATTAGTTTTGACCATAGTTGGGTCTCCTGTAGACATGAGCCATTGTTATTGCTCTGACGTCCTATACTGACAGCCCAGTCTTAGTAGCCACAACCATGTCACTGCTGGCCACACCCACAGTGAATGTCACTGAAAGTTTATGTAACCTGGAGGGTCATGTAGGCACAGCAAAGTTAAAAATGTTTTTTAATTATAGAAATGTTTAAGAATTTACATTTGAGTGGCCTATTTTTTTAATAAAAAGTATTTTGCTGCGATAAAATGTATACAGTATCTCAAAGGCAAATAGTATTTATGAAAGAATTAATTCACAGAGAAATCATCAACAATTTTGATAGCGTCATTTTTTCTGTATTCTAAATATGAAGCTAAAGGCAGCAGGTGATTAGCTTAACTTAGCATTAAGATCAGAAGCATGGAGAAATTGTATTCTGCCTTTGTGGAATATTCAAAATACACCAGGCACCTGGATGTGTGTCTTGTCGTCACTGTGAGGATCCCAGGCAACCAACAGATAGTCTAGGAAGTAAACTGACTCCCTGTACACCTCGCTGATGTATTTTTGAATACAGCTTCCAGTCTTTGTGCTAAGCTAAGCCTAAAACATCAAACTATGACATTTAACAAGCAAAAATATGCGTTTTATTAGCTGGCTCCAACTTTTCAGATGTGAAGATTTGCTGCTTTTTGTCTATTCTCTATTATTTCTATCATTATTTTTTTATTTTTTTATTGACTAAACAATTGGTTGATTAACTATAAAACATTTAGGACAAATCAATAATGAGAGAACCATCATTAGTGGCAGCCATTCGTCACAGTGTCTTTGCATGATACTCTTGTTCCCCCAAGGTAGAGAAGAAGGCCCAGACCACTGTGTTGACCGCTGCCCTGTTGCTGTCTGGCATCCCTGCTGAGGTCATCAACCGCTCCATGGACACCTACAGGAGAATGGGTGACGTCTTTGCCGACCTCTGCGTTTACTTCTTCACCTTCATCCTGTCGCACGAGATCCTGCTGCTAATTGGCTCAGAGACTCCCTGATGGACCCGGAGGATGTCAGTAAACCTGCCTCCCCTTGTTGTCCCCTCCCTTTGTCTCCCATAGAAACAAGGCATGGTCATTTACATCGGCCGACGTGGGTTTGTTGTTGACAGACTGGAAGCAAATCCTCGCTGCCTTATGATCAGGGTCGAGCATCAGCTGGAAGAGTGCTCATTAATTCAGCGCTTCAGGATTCCAATTAGGCTAAGCTACATGTGACCAGACGGTGCAGTGTTTGTTACAGATCTCCATGTTATTTCTGCTCTGGATTGAACCTGAGAAACAAAGACAGTATGTGTTGCTTGTGCGAAGAATGTACTTAATGCACTAAATGTAATGCATTTATCGTGCTGAGTAATATTTATTTGTCATATTCAAGAGTGGACAACAGTACAGGTCATCATCAGAAAATTAACATCACATAATTTATTTAAATTCTTGATATTGATGCATATCACATTTTTAATAACATTTATGCCAAATCACAATGTTCAATGCAAAGAACTGTCTTCCAGTAGTGTTTTGCTGCCCTCTCTGGTTGACCATTTCAAGTGTGCTGCACCTGTAACCACACCCAGCAGAGATGTCATGATACGCTGACGGTTGCGCTTCTACATCAGTACAACATAATGAAAGGTTAATAGAGGGCAGCAACGACATAATTTTCAGCTGCTGTTGAGTTCTTTCAAACTAAAATTTGCTGGGAATCATTAAAGGGAGATTATGTGATATTTCCTAAACAGCGGCCACAAGCAGCAACTACTGGATAATGCTAAATGCTAAAATGTACCAACAGTGGCACATGTTAGAGACGAGTCATAATGTCAGCAAACTTACTCATTAATGTCTGTTATAACATCCTCCGCCATAAGGAAAGACCAATTAAGACTGCACCTACAAAACCCCTGGGTTTATTTAATTAAGCACAATTTCATTTTATTGTTTATGAAGTCAGCTTTTCATTTGTAAGAAAAGCAATGTGTTATTTATTCTTTAAAAATGACAGTCTTGCTTTAAGTAACTTTAGGATAACATCGTATGTTTATATTGTCATGATACAATTAGAGAATAGTATTGAATTATCACCTCCTTCTAAATCCTGATAACCTCCAAAGCTGGTGCATAAACTGTGTCGTAGGCTCAGCTAACACGACTGAGTAAAAAAGCTGAACAAGTATGCACCACTCTGAATCTCTGTTTGTCAGAATTGTCAAAAAAAAAAAGAATAGTCAGCACTGCAGTGCATCAGGCAGGGTTGGGGTCAGTGCATTTTCAGTTTATGCCTCAATCTAAAAAAACTCAATCTAAACTTCACATGACAGCCTGCTGGATAAAGGCAAACACTTGCATACATTTTGCACTTGAATTAACTGAACTGACCACAGCCTTGGAGTAAAGAGGTTCATTGGGGTTCTTGATTCGTTATGATTGACAGTCAATGACAGAAAGCAGAAAACTGAAGACAAGCAGGTGTTTTCCTTTTCATTCATATTATTTCACCTTTGCTGAGTTGTTGCAACATCTGCACCTCAAGCTGTCAATGACTTGATGAATTAATGTTCGAGATCTGGCCCTCTTCTCTGCTGTGTATACATCAGCTAGCGAGAAAAGTAGAGCCACAGTTTACACAGACCATCGTGGCTGCACCTTCATGATGATCTAACTGTAGGATAATCAGCTGTGTGATCCAATAGTGCTGGCTATTAACTATAAAACTGAGAGCTTTGATCCCAGTCTTTAATATATTTAGTCAGAGGTAGTACAGGGGGCTAGAGATGGTAAAAGTGCTCTGGATACATTAAATAAATTTGAATGAATTGATTGAGGACCAATGCCACTTTTTTTTTCTCGCATCAACCTCAAAGGTTATTTTTGAGGTCTCAAAGCATGAGGAATGGCTACACACATGCCCTTCCAGCTTTCGGTTAGTAAGAGATTAAAAATATAGTTTGAGTAGTCAAACACCTTTTCAAGTTGCTTTGGAATTAAATATGAAAATATTAATTGATGCAGTGTCTCTTAAAATAATGACGATGACTGTAGATTCAGCACAGTCCAGGAAGGGATGTGACATTTTACTCCAATTTTCTGGTAGAACCACTAAATGTAAACCTGCGTTTCTCTAGCTTTAAGTGCTGTATAAAGTCTCTAAACTGTTAAATATAACCGGGAGGCTGTGTGTGTGCTTGTGTTGTGGCAGATTTCCTCAATGCTTTTAAGTTATATTTTCTGTTGTGATCTGTCATCCAGTGTCCATAAGAAGAATGAACAAGTTTTATTCCTTCATATAATTTGTGAAGGCAGAAGGAGAAGCGTTTAGTCCTTGGAGTGTATAATTTTGCACGGCTATGAGCTTAAAAAACGCAGTAAACTTCATCACAGTATATGTACGTAATGAGAAGTGTGGTTCCCGGGAATGTTTTAGGATTTACTGGAAAGCACTGTCACTGCACATTAATGTGAGGCAGTGGCAGTTTGTACGCTTATTTGTGCTGAGTAATTCTGGTGACGTGTCCTGCTTTGCTTTGTTCATGCCTCATTCATACATACTTAATATATATACTATCTTCTTCTGTGCTGTTATGTCCTCTCTCCGTACTTTAAATTTCATCCAAATTAATTTATTAGAGTGAATATTTTGTTTTTATGTAAATGAATTGGTGTGATTTATCCTATAACTAGTCTGACCTACTTGATTGTTTTTGATAAGGTTTACAAAATAACTGTTTTTAATGGCTCTTACAGTATCATTATTTAGTGTTGACATTGTGTAAACAGTTTCTGCTTAAAAACATACACAGGAATGAATAACCAGACAATTAATACCAAATAAATAATACTTGTGTGACATACTCTGTTTTGACTTTCTTCATTTGTTTTATTTATTGGGTTTCGTAATAGGGGCAGTGGACATTAACAACCGTGCTTTCCTGTGATAGTTTACATGCAGGCCATCCTTTAGAAAAGGCTTGAGTTGATGTTTTAACTACTATTAACAAATGAAGAACAATTTCACTATATTCCAATTCCTTATCAAATAATATTCTGGTAAGAAGTTTTAGACGTGTGGCTGAGTAATAATTCAGTATTATCATTGAAGGATTTTGTCTGATGAAATGCAGGCCAGTGAAATATTTTATTATAATATACAGTATGTAATTTTTCAGATATTTAATGTATCATTCCTCTTTAACGTCATGGTATTAATTTTGATAATACTGTATTGCCCAGCCATATTTACGTGCAGACAGGAGTGTAACGTTTCACTGTTTCTTTTAAATATTAGCTCTGGGAATAGTAGGGTTTACAGCTGTTAAAAGCAATATACAACAATATATAAACATAATAATAATTATTGCGATATAATTTTCCTCAATAACAATTTAACAAATGTCCAAAAGTGTTTGATTTAAATCATTTGAATCACAATTGGCGCTTAATTTTCCTAATTAGATAATTTTTATGGTCTTTAGTATATTTTACTTAATTTTACTCATGCATATTTGTTGAAAAAATACTTTCTCATAATTGTTTTGAATATTCTTTCTCAGATTTGTTAAGAGATCCACTGTCTGGCATCAAGTGTGGTGTTCTCACCATAAAGAAAATTTTAAAACCACAGTTAACCATCTGGTTTCTTCAACTTACTCTGGGGCACAAAAAATCAGCCTTTAAACTTGAAAGAAATAATGATTTGACATTTATCATAATGATTATCGATATTGAACAATATGACTTTTTTTTATTGTGATAACATTTTTGGCCATAACACCCAGCTCTACATTAGACAAAAGAAAACAATAATAATTAACCCAATACCCAATCACAAGTAAAGAGTAATTATTGAGTTGGTATATAAATATGACATAACACAAAATGACCAAATAGATAAACTTGTATTCCCCTATTAATTCTTCAAAATGTCTTAAACATCATTATAAATGTAGCAGAGTATAATTACAAAGTACAATTTATTCCCATGATATATGATAGAATAAAAACATTACTACTATAAAAAAGTATACTGTATAAACTGTATACGTCTTAAATGAAAATTGTTGCAGTTCTGCAAACGTCTGCAACATCCTAAAGAGGTCTGCGTTTCTGATGTGTCTCTCTTCGGTGTCCCTCGGGCTACAGTACACCTTTGTGGCCGCACTTCTGACCTCCTACCGCGGGGTGGCGCACTCCGCTGCTCACCCTGCGAGTTTGTGACTTGAACTGTCGCAGTTTTATTACGAGCAGGTTCAAAGTCACAAACAAACGCTCACCGCACAGGAGTCGACATTAGCTGTGAACTAATTTGACTTTTTTTGTTTACAAGACATCACTCCGTATCGATGGGACGTGAGTCGAGGTATGCCAGAATGATCAGGTTAATTTGGTGTTTTTTTATCTTTGGTTGAATCGTTTGTGACTAACTCCTGTGGGCTGTATTCATTTCGATGGCTAATTTCGATTAGCATGCTAGCTGCGACATCCTTTTGGTAATGATCATTAGTCAGTTAGTAGTTAATCTCATACAGCCGTGGGATATGAATTAAAACGTTTTGTAAATTTAATGTTAATACTTTCTATCAACAGTTAGCTAACTGTCAGCTAACACGTGTATTACACTACTTGGTCCTCAGACACTACAGAAAACGGTCTGCGTCTCGGGGACGGTCAGGGAGCCGATCGAAGAGTCGATCCCCAGACAAACGCTCCAAGAAAGACGACAGAGACCGGAACAGGAGGGAGCGATCACGGAGCCGGGACCGCCGCAGGTCCCGGTCCAGAGACAGAAAACGAGCCAGGTAGGTTTTCTATATTATTGTGTTGACGACGCGTGAGTTTTGAAGAGAAGACTACATCTGTTTCTATTTAAAGGAACCGTACAGTGGCATTTATAATTAAACCAGCTGCAAGGAAATTCAGGTTCTGTTTGTATTTGCAGCCTTATTGTACAAGGGGTTTCAGTTCTCTCTCTGTTCCACTTTAGGGTAGTTCTCAGACCACATGTAAACACAGACCAGGTTACTCTTTGATTCTGCCATGGCCACTCAGGCTTTCAGAGTTGCGTAATAATATGAAAAGACAGAAGAGGATACATGGAGAGAATCCTCTTGCTGCAGCACCATCTGAACTAGATTAAGGTGTTAGTTGTACATTTGACATAATATTACCATGATCATTTGAAACAGCTATCATGAGGTCGCTGTTTGAGATCACTTGAGATAATGAAATGGACCATGTGTGAAATTGTCCTAAGAAGTGAAAGAGTTATATGACATGTTTGCCTTTGCTGTCCAGGCGCTCCAGGAGCAGAGAGAGGAGGAGGTCCAGAAGCAGAGAGAGGAGGAGGTCGGGCAGCAGGACCCGAGCTCGGAGGTCCCGATCCGGTAGCCCCAGCAAGAGCAAGAGACCAGATGAAAAGTGAGGCTTCTTAAAAATAAAATCAAACATCTCAAAACATAATTTACAGCTCTGGACCAAAACACCTGGAATCATAATGTATAATTTGTAAATTAATGCATCTTTTTGGTGCATCTTTCATATTCTAGCAGCACAGAGGTTCTTGTATGTCAAAACAGCTTTGCATAGTAGCGCCAGATACTTTCTGTACAGTAAACAAAGGCAGCAGAAACAAGTGGTTTGCCCTTTTTTACTAAACAAAAGTGATCTGCTAGATAAGATGCTAGCAAATAATTATGATGGGTTTCTGTCAGAGGCTTTACTGGTCTTCTTAAAACCCTCAAGTAGGTTTGTGATCTTAAATAGTCACCCTCCTTAGAAATGGTAAATTGTTGGACACAACTCTCCAAATTCTGACATTGAAAAGGTCTTGGGGAGGTGGCATTGGATCTGGTTTGCTGATTCTTTCAAGCACTACAATGTTCTCAGTACCGTTCAATAATTCATAAGAATAATTTCAATGTGTTACTGTTTTTCTTAGTCTCTTCATTGTGATCTTCCATGCAGGTCAAGGAGCAAGGAGAAAGACATCATTGATCCTTTATCTGAAAAGAAAAAGATTAAAGAGGAGAAAGAGGATGAGAAGGTTGAGGATGTAAGTGTTGTGTATATATATTCCATATATTTGGTTCTTGCTCATCTATAAATGGTCACCATTTAGTATAGGTCAGGAAAGGGGACATGTGTTTTATTTTTCCTTTGTGTCCATGCAGCAAGACTTTGACCAGAATAAGCTGGAGGAGGAGATGAGGAAGAGGAAGGAACGCGTGGAGAAGTGGAGGGAAGAGCAGAGGAAGAAGGCAATCGAAAACATCGGAGAGCTCAAGAAGGAACTGGAAGAGATGAAACAGGGCAAGAAGTGGAGCTTGGAGGATGACGATGGTGAGGAAGCACTGTTACAAATAACCAGCGTCACTTTTCATTTAAAACCCCCCTCACAATGAAGAAGGTACCAGACACCAATAAAAACAGTTTTATTGTAGAGAAATCCTGGTGCCTAACTTAAAACAAATTCTCCTAACTAAAAATGTCCCAATGTATCCCCGTATCCAAGAATTATTTTAATTGTCAATTGAACCATTGAATATTATACTCCATCACAAGTTGATGTGATGAACTAGAATTTTACCATGTACTCTTCACTCAATTGGTTCTTCATTTCAGACGATGACGAGGATGTTTCAGCTCCTTTGGAGGGAGACGATGATGAAGACGGGGAAGAAAAAGGTGAGCAGAAAGAGAAGGAGATAAAGGAGGAGAAAAAAGAAGAGGAGGAGGAGAAGGAGACACCCATGGAGCAGCAGGTGGAAGAGGATGACGTGGATCCCCTGGACGCCTACATGGAGGAAGTGAAACAGGAGGTGAAGAAGTTCAACATGGGAGCCATGAAAGGAAATGATAAGGTGAGAGCGAGAGGAAGATTCTGCTTCACTTTAGCCGGAGCCAAGTCCTCTGATGTTTACTGTTAATTAGATCAAGCAGAAGAATATTTAAAAAGTACAGCAGAATATAAAAAAAGAAAACAGTGTCTATGACAAGTCAGAAGACCATCACCTGCTGAGAATGATAAATAAAATAAATGTAGATTGACTATGATTGTTTTGTAATGCAGGGCAGAATTCCTACATTTATGTATACTTAACCAAACTGGCAATAATCCATTAGCATTGGCTGTTGGCATTTTTATTGACCAATGTCAGTTGTCAACATCAGATTTTCTAATAGTGTTCGAGTACATAATGTAAATGTAAACCAACTTTATTGGTCGCATACAATTATATACAATACAACACATGCGAAATTCAATCTCTGCATTTAACCTATCCTAATTAAGAGTAGTGGGCAGCCACTGTACAGCGCCCGGCGAGCAGTCAGAGGTTCAGGGCCTTCCTCGAGGGCACCTTTCGGCAGTACCCACATATCATCTTTGGGTGCCTTCTCCCTCTGTTTTGTCAGATGCTAATCAAAGTTTTTTCATCTTCAACAGAAAGGATCAATGACCGTAACTAAAGTGGTCACAGTTGTTCAAACCAAGAAAGGAATTCACACTCACAAGAAGAAGGGTGAGCTGATGGAGAACGACCAGGATGCTATGGAAGTGAGTTTAAAAGCCTCATCACTGTTTTGTTTATGAAGGTCACATGTTCACCTACATTTCTACAATATGCATGGCTTTTCAGCTAAAATGCTAAAAGTGTTCTTTCCCCCCAAAGCTGCATTACACTTCTCTCAGATTTAAATTGTCATCAATCAAACAATATTTTAGTTTTCCCAGTGTTTCATGAATGAAATACAGATCCTGATTTTAAACTCTCGTTGGACAAAAAAGCTTGACAATATTACCAATTTACCCCTGATGGTACACACAGCTAACTATCCAAAATGTAACCCATTTGTGCGACAGTACTCTTCAGAGGAGGAGGAGGTGGATCTGCAGACAGCACTGACGGGCTTCCAGACCAAACAGAGGAAGGTCCTAGAGCCTGTTGACCATGGGAAGATCCAGTACGAGCCATACCGCAAAAACTTCTATGTGGAGGTCCCTGAGCTCGCCAGAATGAGTCCAGAAGGTCAGTAAACTGAAGAGAGAATGAGATTTCAGTTACAATTAGCTCTTATTGTATTGTTTTTCCCTGTTGCTTTTATGTTTTATGTAAAGCACTTTGAATTGCCTTGTTGTTGAAATGTGCTATTTAAATAAACTTGCCTTGCCTTATCACTGCTGAGACTGAAAACCAAAACTGACATATATCCCATACCTAACTATTTTGGCTGTATACATCGAAATACAGGCTTGTGCTTTCAGTGTTTAAAATTAGACGCCTCCCAGTTTACCAGGCTGCTATTGGTTAATTGTTTGGGCTGTGTGTGAAACCTCAAAACGTTTCTCACCAAAATGTGATTGAGTATTGAGAGAGGCCATGGCAGTAAAAAATTTCAAGTATTAAAAAGTTTCATTTAATTTAAGATAAATGCTTGATTACAATCTTATGCTTGTTTACTAATTCTTCGATCAGATATTAAGATCAACCCACAGAAAGTGTTGTCAAAACATTTATTAAATGGATGTCTTATGTTCACATTTTTTTGTCAGCCTTAAAATAAACACTATTTTGGGTGAACAGAGGTCATCTGTTAGAATTAATATGGAAAAGTAATTAATCATTAGTAGGAAAACTAAAGTTGCAAATTAAACTTCTTTCCAGCAGTTAATCTAGCAAATACAGTGCTGTGTGTCTTTAGCACATATTTTATTTTAGTAACTTCTATAACTGCCTTGTATTAATCAGAATATCTGTCTTTGTAAACCCTCACTACCATATATCGTCTCTCTGTTTGGCTTTTTTTTTAAAAACAATCAATACAGATGTGACTGCGTATAGGCTGGAACTGGAAGGCATTATTGTGAAAGGGAAGGGCTGTCCCAAACCCATCAAGACGTGGGTGCAGTGTGGGGTGTCTATGAAGATCCTCAGTTCTATGAAGAAGTAAGTCTGACTGATGGTAACTGTTGGTGTGATGGTGTGAAATTTTGAGGGCATTATAATTTAATGATTTAATCATGAAATTAAATTTCATGAAAAGATAGTTAGGCCGTCAGCTTGTGTGTAAATAGCTCAGGCACTGATTTACGTACACCCGCAGAGAGCAGCTCCCATTTTAGGACATATACCCACTGATATCCCAATTACGCCACAATCATATTCAGATTGTACTTGACCAACTTGTATTTGTGTTTGTTTCTTTCTTCTCCCAAATGTACCCAGGCACGGCTACGAGAAGCCCACCCCCATCCAGGCCCAGGCCATCCCTGCCATCATGTCAGGCCGAGACCTCATCGGTATCGCCAAGACCGGCAGTGGGAAAACCATAGCCTTCCTGCTGCCCATGTTCCGACACATCATGGATCAGAGGCCCCTGGAGGAGTCTGAGGGGCCGATCTGTAAGAAATAGATTGTTTTATACTTTTTGTAGGCTTTACTCTGTCTATTAAATATTCAAATAATAACAAAAAGGAATTACTGAAGTGGTTTAAGACAGAAAGTAAGAACATGGAAGTGGAGCTTTTCAAAGACTTGGTTCAGGCCCCAAATGTAGGACAAAGGAAGATTAAAATAGGACTCATTTTCACTGTGGGATAATAAACCGCAGGCTGATGGGCTTCCATAGCATTTCTGATCTTTATCGGCTATCTAATTAAAGTCAATTTTACCCCAATTAATGTTCTTGCCAAATGTGCTGCATCGAATGTTATACCTATTGTGAAAACAGGAGTGCTCAAAATATTAAAACATAAGAAATGTAATCTGTATTCTCATCCTGTTTTCCTCCGCTGCCACAGCTGTAATCATGACTCCGACCAGAGAGTTGGCTCTGCAGATCACCAAGGAGTGCAAGAAGTTCTCTAAACAGCTGGGACTCCGGGTGGTGTGTGTTTATGGAGGCACAGGTATCAGCGAACAGGTAAACACACATACTAATGTTGCATGTTGATTTTATTTTCCCTGCAAAGACTATTTGAATTATAGTCCATCCAACACAGAAGCAAAGTAGCATTAAATACCGCACAATAATACACAAACTTATTTCTTTTTCTTTCTTTCCTTTCCTTGAGTGTAGTTCTTTAAATCTCTTGTGATTATCATTTGGATGTGACCTAAAAAGGGAAAATATGAGCAATGCTAAATTGGTGTACTTTTTTCTTTTTCTTTTTAAATGAAATAATTAATCCCTTAATTAATAAAATCTCCAACTGATTGATTTGATGAATATAACAATTGGTTGCACCTCTCACTGGGTAAGAGTAAATGTAGAATATGGAATACTCCAACACAGTTTGTAAAATAAATCAACTGCTACAGTTGAACTTCGAACAATGTATTAATACTATCCGTTGTTGTTGGCGGTTACCAGATTGCTGAGCTGAAAAGAGGAGCAGAGATCATTGTGTGCACCCCGGGAAGAATGATTGACATGTTGGGGGCCAACAGCGGTGAGTTCTTACACCTTGATCCTCTCACTTCTTTATTCTGGTAGTATGCAAATAAGCATTTTTGATGCCTTGTGAGCCTTTCGTTAATTACCTTGCATGGAATAAATGTGATGAAGTGCATAATGAACTAAGTCAGTACCACTTACTAAACTGTTGACATTATTTGAGCACCTTTTGGGATCAGTCATATCTACAAGACAGTGGTGTGTTTCCTGAAGATCAGGGCAAGTACAGGTAGGTGGACCTGGTGCTGCCTCCGTGGTTCTTCAAACTCCAAGCAAGAGACTATCAAAATGTTTGATAAGTGTATTGTAACATGGATGTATCCAGATCTGTAATTGTGTTTGTATTAAAAGAGAGTAGTCTGATGCTCAACAACGGTTTTACAGTGTTGTTTTAGTAAATATAGTCTTGTATATAAATTAAGCCTAGAAGATATAAAAAGCACACACTTGCATCTTGATATTTAAAGCATAGGGAGAGTTTTTCCAATTATTTTCACAGATTATACATCTGTGTTATCTCATCTGTCTCCCTCCAGTATTTTTTTTAAATTGGAGCTCAGCTTTTGGGAATAAATATCATTTTAGAGCCATGTTTAGTACTGAGCATTGGCCTGTATATGTAAATAAATACTGGAAATGTGTTTAGAAATATTGAATTATATTTGCTGACCATTTTATATTGTGTATGATGTAAATCTTTTATGAGCAGTGATTATAATAGAAGGGGTTTTTTGTTTCCACACATGCGAGGTAATCTGTAATATGTTTCCCTTGTAGGTGAAAAGGCGCTTGGTCAGATAATGCTTGATGGGGCTCCATCTCTTGTATTGTATCTTGAGGCTGTTTTCTGACTTTTACAGGTCCCTCATGCCCATGAGATGGTACGCAAGACCAGAGACAACCCAAAACATTTAAAAATAGAAATAAAATCAACTCTGGCCACTTGAAACTAGTTCTCAGAAGAGTGTGCTGATTTTAGGATGGCTTGTTTTGTTGTTAAGTAATGTGTAGTCCCAGAAACCAGAAAAAGGTTCCGTGTTTTGATTGTTTAATTTTAGTTTAAAGGCAGGACGTCATTATTGGAAGTTAACAGTTTCCCTTATGCTCCTCTCGCTTGGTTTGTAGGTCGAGTCACCAACCTGCGCAGAGTTACGTATGTGGTGTTGGATGAAGCAGACAGGATGTTTGACATGGGTTTTGAGCCACAGGTGGGTTTCACCCAGACTAATACATTAGCATATACACTTATGTTTTATTCGGCTGTTGTCAACTTTGCATGTGTGATTGTAAAAAAAACAGTAAGCTCAAAAATGAGAATGAGTAGACAAAATTCACTAACCTCCAGGTTTCGTCTGATTTGTCTTCCAGGTGATGCGTATTGTGGACAACGTGCGTCCAGACCGACAGACGGTCATGTTTTCGGCCACCTTCCCCAGAGCCATGGAGGCGCTGGCTCGTAGGATACTCGCCAAGCCCATTGAGGTCCAAGTGGGAGGCCGCAGTGTCGTCTGCTCTGATGTGGAGCAACATGTGGTAAACCATCTGTGTTTCATCTCTTTTTTTATTGTAATGCAGTCCAGACCCCTCGTCTCTCACAATCTTCCTCTCTCCTTTTTATTTTTTGTTTCTGTAGCTGGTTATTGAGGAGGACAAGAAGTTCCTGAAGCTGCTGGAGATTCTGGGTCACTACCAAGAGAAGGGCTCTGTCATCATCTTTGTGGACAAGCAAGAGCATGCAGACTCACTGCTGAAAGACTTGATGAAAGCCTCATACCCCTGCATGTCACTGCACGGAGGTAAGGGGTAACATTTGGGATGCACTGATTACAGCTTGGTGATAACTTAACTATAGTAATCCAGAATTATGGTGAAAGAATGTACACTAGGAAATGACTACATTCAATACCAGAAGCTCTGATTCCACCGTACTATATTTTTGTAGACAGAAACAACCCATTTTGAACAGCATCTGTTGTCGGCTTTCTGCCCTGGATATGTCTAATATTTGGTCCTTCATACATTCCTTTCACCTTCTTAGGAATCGACCAGTACGACAGAGACAGCATCATCAATGACTTTAAGAATGGAGCATGTCGTCTGATGGTGGCCACCTCCGTGGCAGCCAGAGGCCTGGATGTCAAGCAGCTGATCCTGGTGGTCAACTACAATTGTCCCAACCACTACGAGGACTACGTCCACAGAGCTGGACGAACAGGCCGAGCAGGCAACAAGGTCAGTTACTCAAAACTGAATTTCGGTTTAGTGTGTTTTCTGTTCTTATTTTTAATATATCAGACAATCTGGTTGGCTCTCTGTAAATGGCTTGGAAGTCATGGAAGTTTCTTTACACATCTCTATATCTTGTTCCTTGTTCCAGGGCTATGCATACACCTTCATCACAGAGGATCAGGTTCGCTATGCTGGTGATATCATCAAAGCCTTGGAGCTGTCCGGCTCTCCTGTCCCGCTTGAACTGGAGCAGCTTTGGGCGTCCTTCAAAGACCAACAGAAAGCGGTAAGATGAAGGAAAGGGGGATTTGAGTTAAGAGTGTATGTGCATCAAAGCTACATTTAATCTAATCTGTAATGTCTCAATTAGCAAGAAGACCTAATTAGGTAATGTAGAAACCAAGGTTATTATAGCTTTGATGTTTCACTAGTTTTTATTTTTATTTTGTTTTTGACTTTTTGTTTTCAATTTCAGTTCAGTTTTATTTAGTTTTTAATGTGGTTTTGCTAGTTTAGTTTTTATTAGTTTCAGTCTTAGTTTTAGTCTTTGTCGCTGCCGGATGCCAAGTCAGTTCAGCTTAGTTCAGTCCAGTTTAGTTTTTTCACAAAACATTTAAATACAGATACATTCAGAAATATTTGTGAAAAGGGACACCCTTTTTAAAGCTATCTGAAGCTTGTACGTAGGGGCCCAAGCACTAAGCAAACACATTGTCTAAATAAATACCACAAATAAATGAAAACCCTAAGAGCTAACTACCCTAATCTTACTACCCAGTGGTCCCATGAAATTCGTTCAGTCTCTAGTTCTATCATTCTTGGTTAAATAGGTGAAATACAATAAATGGAGGTGAAATACAGTTGCTGGACAGCTAAGAAATTGGAAGATAGTGTGGGCCTACCTTGGAGCAACAAACAACAGGTCCCTAGCACCCTGATGGCACGTATGACTGGAAAGCAGTTATATTAAAATCTAAACCTTTATTAATCAAAAAAGAGGTATTAAAACAATGTGAAGCACTAAGTAACAGGTTGAGATATCAATGAGCCCATAAAACACACACTAGCTGAGATGCAGTAAATATAATGACCAGCAGACATGTTAACCCAGCGCAAGGGGAGCTCACAAACAATGGACAAGGGGCAAATTTATCCCATGCAGGATGAGCATTAAGCCAGACCATCAGAACAAATCAGAACAAAACTATCAAGACAGTGACTCACTACCTGCCCAAACTAAACTAAACACAGCTCTGTACAGTAGTATTGCTATTATTTTTTTGTACACATGTATGTCTAAAAGATAATTTCAAACATGTTCGCACCAACTATGCAGTCGATCCCTACCTGGGTCTCCCCAGCTAAGTTAGCGTCCCCCTAATGTTACATGGTGCTCTCATCCTAACATCAGTCGCCACCTTCTACGCTGCGTCCAGACGTCGCCCTGACCCATCCCGGCTTGCAGAGAAATCAAAATCATAACACACCCGCGGTTCAGCAACAGGTGCCTATCGGCTAATTGTGCACCGCTGAACTGCCGGTCCGGCCCATAGGTCCGGCCAGACCAACTGCCCAGCAATGTCAGTTCCACCAGCCTCATATCCACTTGATGTAGGCTTATTAGATCCTATTAAATAAATAAATGAAAACTAAGGGCATGTGTTTTTTTATGTTAGTTAGTTTTGCAAACCTACAATGTTGTTTTAGTTATCATTTTTTTGTAAAGGCTTTTTTAAAATTTCAATTAATAACTTTTTGTTATGTTGTTTGTCTTCATTAACGATTATAACCTCGGTAGAAACTCATTAAAAAGACATTCTTGGACCGCTGTAAAAATGGTTTATGTGAGAAGCAAATCTTATTCCCTCTTTCTCTCTTTTGCTCCCTTCCTACATGTTTGCAGGAGGGTAAGACCATTAAGAGCAGTAGCGGCTTCTCAGGAAAAGGCTTCAAGTTTGACGAGACAGAACATGCGTTGGCCAATGAGAGAAAGAAGCTGCAAAAAGCTGCCCTTGGACTGCAGGACTCTGATGATGAGGACGGAGCCCTGGACGTGAGTTCATTAAATCAGCAACATGTTCCTAGAACAAAATGCAGCACTCAACTGTTTCTAGGCCTATCTTAATAAATATGAATTAACTTACATGTGCTGTCCTCCCAGTTACAATTACAAAATAATACCAATTTTTTATATCACTGTTCCATCCCATCTTAATCACCTGTCCTACTTTTCTCACTCCTCAGATTGAGGAGCAAATTGAGAGCATGTTCAACTCCAAGAAGAGGGTCAAGGATCTGTCTGCTCCCGGGGCGGCCACCGGTGCTGCAGGAGGAGTTTCCACCACAGCAACCGTCCCTGGAGGTCTGCCAGGCCTCGGACCCACGTCTGCTGGAAACATCCAGAAACTAGAGATGGCCAAGAGGCTGGCGCTCAAGATTAATGCTCAGAAGAACCTGGGCGCTGAGGCTCAGGTACGTCAAACAGAAATGGAATATCTTAGTGCAGGTGTGTCTGTCTTCACTGCAAGATAGGAAATGACCAAAGATGGACGAAGAGAAGATGGAAAGTGATTTTTATCTCTAGATATCATATCTGTAAATGATCACATAATGTGATTAAAGACTTCAAATACAGTTGTCAGTCAGAAAGTTGACTTTTTGTCAGTTTGACACCAGAATTTATACTCAAAATGATTAGCCACCTGCCTGGGTGGTGATTAGTTTAAAAACTAAAATATGAATGATGTGCAAAACATGTTTCCTCCTTGACGTGAGCCAAAACAAAGTAACAGTAAAGTCAAACCCTTTTTTCCCTTCATGTTCAGGATGTAATGCAGCAGGCCACCAACGCCATCCTGAGGGGCGGCACCATCATGACACCTTCGGTGTCAGCCAAGACCATCGCAGAGCAGCTGGCGGAGAAGATTAATGCCAAGCTGAACTACACCCCTGTGGAGAAGCTGGAAGAGGAGCGGCAGGCGGCTGAACAGGCCGAGACCATCAAGAGATACGAAGAGGAGCTGGAGATCAACGACTTCCCTCAGGTCAGCAGCACACAGTGCACTAAAAACTTCAGCAGATTCCTGTTTTATTTTTGATCTTTGTTTTGGTGTTTCCTTTGCCGGGGGAGGTTCAAATAAAGACAGATCAAGATAAAAGTCTCTTAAAATGTTCTTCATTCTGTTGTTCCCCAGACGGCCAGGTGGAAGGTGACATCTAAAGAAGCACTGCAGAGAATTGGTGAATACTCTGAAGCTGCCATTACCATCAGAGGAACCTATTTTCCTCCAGGCAAAGAGCCCAAGGAGGGGGAACGCAAGATCTACCTGGCTATTGAAAGTACGTTTCAGGGAAATTGTTTTTCAGATTAAATTCTAAAGAATTTTTACTTTTTAATAAGGCAACTCCCACCTTCAGTACATCTGTGAATTTACCTCTACTGGAGTGTCCTGTTCTCTTATATTTGATAAACTTGATATACTGTATATTAAAGTTGGCTTTGTTTTCTAGGTGCAAATGAACTGGCTGTACAGAAAGCCAAAACAGAGATTACACGACTAATCAAGGAAGAGCTGATCAGATTAGTAAGTATCTTCTGCCTTTTCAAAGCATTCAACAGTAGTGGATCGTGCTCATATCAGGCTAAATTAGGAGCCTGTTTCAGATTTTGTATAGGCCGAGTAGTGTGTCTCAGTTTGTGCCCTTCCATACATATACTGACCATTCTGAGTGCATACTGAGAAATATGGCAAGGCACTATTATTACCCGGATGGTCTACTCATAGAGGTCAAAAAGTTGAGAGTGGAACGCAGGACAACTTTTTTTTAAAATAAATCTGAATTGAAGTAAAGTGAGCAAACAAGCCAGCAGATATTTTGTCAGGCAACAATCACGGTCAAATGATGGCAACAGTGATCCTTCGTGTTATAATTTACCTTTAAGAAGAAGAATCTGTCAAATCTTGCGATCGTCATTTCACATTGTAGTAACTCTACAGTAAGTAACAGTGGAGTGTAACTGTACTAATGGAAGTTCTTATTAAGACACACTATCGTTTTTTAGAGCAGAAAACATGATATGTTTCTGTTTCTGCTAATATCTGTGAAATATATCGCTCATTGTCCCACCCTTTTTTTTCTTTCCAGCAAAATTCTTACCAGCCGACGAGCAAAGGCCGCTACAAAGTGTTGTAGAGGAGGAAGCAAGGCTTGCTGGAGGAGTGTCCATCTCTCAAGAGTCTCCTGTCATCTCTACAGTTTCATCAAAGTGGTTGAAGAATATTTTAGTCTATATTTTTAATAATGTTCCTTTCAGTTATCTAAACTTAGTGTATTGTTTTTTCTTTGTTTTTCCTCCACCCTCTGCGTTTCCAATGACTTTACACCTACAGACCATTAAAACCAAAATATCTGGTTCTGTGTTGATCCACACTGTCATGAAACATCACAATTCCAATGAGCAATCTGCAACATGTCTGTTAGATATAAGACATATTTTCTTTAATGTTTTTTGGGAGCTTGAGTTTGCAGATGTCAGCGTGTTGTATGTATAAACAACATACCAACCTTTTTAGTCCTTATGATGGAATCCTCAGATGAAAGATGTTTTTACTTTTCCTCACAATAAAACAACGTGTTGCTAAGGAAATAAACTTGATTTGTGGAGCTGTTTGGATTAACTAATCTGGCAGATACTGTGTACCCTTACTGACTGTTTTAATTATTCAAAAGGCTTTTCGTTTGTATATTATTCATCAGTAGTGATGTGATGTTTTGTAAGCACTGAAACTGGATTGTGGCTCAATTTCAGGACAGTAACATTAAAGCAAATAACGCAGTTTTTTTGAAGCTTTATTACCGCACATAGGATGCAAATAAACTGATTTCTGGATTTTAAAGTGAAAACAGCGTTTGGATGTCAAAGTGGTTCAGGAGGGGAAGGAGAAAAACCTTGACGTCCCTTGTTTGGTGCTCTGCGCATGCTCAGACTGCGCTCCCGTCTTATTAATTTTTAATGGAAAATGGCTGCGTTTCTCAACCAAACCTCTGGAGCTGGGAAATAAAAACCCGTCCAGCTGAGCCGCCTCGTTAACACCGAAACAATCCGATGTGGTGATTGAACGCTAGCTAGCCGATGTCCTACGCTGCGAAAATATTTGGGGAAATGCATCGACTCAGGCGCTGAGAGATGAAAGATCATTTTTCTCCTTAACCCTTTCTGCTCCGAGATCTGCGAACAATCGAGGTACAGTAACCTTAGCGCTAATGTTGGTGGCAGGAGGGTGTTTGTAGATTCATTATATGGCCGTAGATTTGAGCAGACTCATTGGTTATCTGCGCACCTTTTCTGCTCCTTGGTCAAGATGTTAAAACCTTAATACAAACCCGTTATTCGGGGCCAAAAACGAGGCTAAATTCAGCCGATTGCGTTATGAAGTGACGGAGAGCAGGAGGTTTTGTCCTCTGTACGCACAGATGCTGAATCCATGTGCATATTTTTTTGTGTGAATGAATATCACTATAGACAGTGGAGCATATGTGATAGTAAAGTCCACACCACCTTGCATCCTGTGTCCTCGCAGAATAAATCTCAAACAGCAGCAGTCTGTTCCTTTCTTTAAAGTATTTATAGCCTCATATTAGTTGTGAGCATTGTATTGCTGGAATTAGAGCCAGAATGGTAGGAGTTGTAATTAAGAGGTTATGGTGTATATTGTACTTGTAATGAACTGCCCCCTCCACATGGAAATCGGAGGTCACGGTCAGCTGCAGAATACCAGCTGGGAGTCAGCATGTTGCTCAAAGGCACTTCAGCACCACTTTAATAAGGTTTATGCTTGTTGTTATCAAGGTCTTTTTTTGTATCCATAATCACTACCCCAACCCCAACAAAATTAGAATTGTTTTCTTGATCTAGTTAAATCAAGGTCAATTGAATTCTTTGACCTCGTTTCATGTTTTGATTTTTGGCTTGTAAGGAGTCCCAATGTAAAGCACAATTTATGAGTTTAGATACTCAGGCCGGAAATACCCAGCTTAACCCAGCAAACTGAGTGTGAACTTGGATTCTTGACAAGATTAAAGCATCTTCAACATACAGGCACACATCCGGACACCCTGATGGAACAAAACAACGATCAGAAAACATAATGCATTTCTAAGTATTTTTAATTAGATTCAGATTTGTTTTTGACTCATTCCTGACACCCAAATCTACAGCAAAACAGAGTGACAAAACAGAGGGAAACAATCCAAAGTTTGTTGTCCAATCACATGTTAACAAGAGCTGCTGGTCTTCTCAAGACATCTGGTCTTTGATTTGTGTGTAGTGTGAAGTGTAATGTTGATTGAAGACAGCAACGTTCGGCAATGTCTCATCCACTGTGTGGGAGACAGTCCCAGATGGTTCCCATAGAAAAGCTTAGGGAAATGACTGTGTGCTGGACTTTATTGGAGGTGGGGGAGTTAACCACATGTGCATTTGCCAAACCAACCAGTTAGTCTTCATCCTTGAAGTCTTATCTCTTGTGAAACTGGAAAAAAACAGTTTTAAGAACACTTAAGGTAGAGCATAAATGTCCCGTATGTGTCGCTTTTTGAAGTTTTTTTTTGAGTGTTGAATGGGCTCATTTTTGTCCCTTGTGGTCGAAAGTGGGTCATTACACCTTGGCGTGGAACAATGAGGTGAAGACTCCACACTAGAAAACTTACTTAGTATAAAGGTGAGATTTATGCATTATCAAAAGTGTTCGTTTTACAAGAAAAAATACTTCAAGGAAAAAGAGTAATCGGTTGTTTTTGCATATGCACATCTGGTTAACATCCTCATCTCCAGCATCGCACAGCATCTTCTCTAAGCTTTTCTGCTTGAACCATCTGAGACTGTCTCCCATGCAGTAGATAAGAAAGTACTCAATGTCCCCAGATTCATTTTGTTTTACCTGGCATCATACTACCCAGACAACAGCATTGACTCTGTGCAGATATATTAGTTCAGTTTATTTATTTGTCACATACTCAATTACTGTGATGCAGTTGTTCTCAGGCTCCCTCCCACAGCACTCATACAAAAATGTATAAAGAAATTAACACAAGTAAATTGAGAAGACAATGTGCTTACTTATACAATAATACAATAATAAAATCAGACACAGGCTACAGTATAGAGAACACGTATATACACATACACATACATGCATACATGTACACAGTGTGATGGAGCATAGTGTAAAGTATTATGTACAGGTGTTATGTGAGATAGGTGGATTTGGTATATAGTATATACAGTATACATTATGACAATAACAGCTCTGAAATAGAGAATAATGAATAAATAATAGGAGTTACTGTGTTATTGCACAGAAATTGTTCCTGACATTGTGAGTCAAAAGTAAGCTGATTCAGAGTGATGCCTTGTAGGAAGAAACTGTTCCTGAGTGTTGGTTTTGGCGTACAGTGCTCTGTAGCGCAGGGGGATGAAGTTGGAACAGGCTGTGCTCGGGGTGAGATGGATCTACAGTGATGTTTCCTGCCTCTGGAAATGAATAAGTCCTGAATGGAGGTTGGCACCGATGATCTTTTCTGCAGTCCTGACTGTCCATATATAAACAATATAATATAAAATATAATATTTAGGTAGATTGGTGTACAATAGTGGTGACATTAACAAACTGTAATAGTATTTTAATCTGTGTGTAATAACACAATTGCAATTTATTTTTGCCCTCAGCAGAAGATGATGCGCCAGGTTACAAGCAGTGACTTTTGCATGAATAGCAGGCCGTCATGCCTAGCAGAGGACGGCCACCACCCCACCTCCCACTTCGAACTGTGCACTTCCCAGTCCAACAAGTTCTATCCACCTCCCCCTCCGTCGGCCCTCCAGATGACGCTGGCTCCCATGGTCTTACCTGCCCAGAGCCACAAGTCCATGGTGTGCCAGAGACAGGAAGTGCTTGGGGGTAACACCAGCTCGCCTGGAAAAATACCTGGCATTAAAGGCGCTGATCAAGCGACGGATGACGGCAAGAAGAAGAACAAGGCTGTCGGCAAGACAGGCAGGCGTGGGAGGCCTTTGGGAACCACCAAGCTAGCTGGATACAGAACCAGCACGGGGCGACCCCTTGGCACCACCAGAGCTGCTGGGTTCAAGACGAGCCCAGGAAGGCCGCTGGGTACAACCAGAGCGGCAGGGTACAAGGTCAGCCCCGGACGGCCTCCTGGCAGCATCAAGGGCCTCTCTCGTCTCAACAAACTGGCTTATGGTGCCACCTGTAGCGGGGCAGCTTTCCCCTATCCATTACCACACAAGGAAATCCTCTGTGAACCTTCCTGCAAAGAGAAGACAGCGAATGAGTAAAGGCTCTTCTCTATTTCTACTCACCCTCCAACAGTATGAATAAGAGACGCATGCGTACAGGTTTCCTGCCAGATACTGGGGTTGACTGTAATCTTTCCCAGTCTGCTGTGACTCTGAGAGGAGGAGATTTTCTATTATTCGTGTTAGTGTCATCTGTGTGCCTGCCACCTGATATGCACCATAGTGTGTGGAAGGTTTCACTACACATTGCGGTATCTGTTTTCTTGGGCAAAAAATCATACTAGATGTTTCTTGAGCAAAAGGCTTTCATCTTACTAACAACTGTAGTGATAGTTCATGACAATTTTGATTTTCAGTGTGCTTTATGTAGCATTTTAACACAACTGAATGATCGAAACATTCGTTTTAAAATGTTTAATCACTGTAAACAAAGGAGACCATCATGAGAAGATTGATAGCCACAATTATGTCTGTGTATGTCTGCGTCACAGCAAAAAACAAGGAGAATTTTTACTTTGTATTTTCATCATGCTACAGTTTAAAGTTCATATTAGCTCATGTTGGATATTCTCTAGAAAAAGAGAGACAAGTAGGCTAACAACATTGCTTTTGTTTGAAATGTGGTATTTCATTTATAAATCTAAATGCTATATGTAGCACTTTTATGTGTCACATTTGTAAAATAGGAAGTGTCTCACCCAGACTCTTTATTTTGAGTGAAAGATAGTTGATGTACTGATAGCACTCTGAAAGTGAAATCCAATTAAGTCAACTTTTTCCACTCATCTCCAGAATGAACACTAAAAAAACATGTTTCCTGCAAATACTGTCTTACTGTTCACTCTCTAAATGTCACCTCACGAAATGTCTATATATTATTTGCATGCAAATGTCATCAAAACAACTGAGTCAAATTACAGATTGTTGTGAGAAATAACACTGTTATCCAAGTTATTATTTTATTTTTTTTACTAAAAGTATAAATGCATAAATATTGCCAGCAACTCAGACCACCTCCTGCTTTTCTTAGAACCTGCTAAAAATGGGTTAATGTTGACTGTGGTTGCCTTGTTGTTTGCGTGTAAACGTTTTTGGATGAATGGTGTTTGTGTGTTTGGCTTGGTACTGGATCGCTCTTAATTACAGTCAAATTTGAGGCAGTTCATCTCAGCCAATAGACTCACTGGTGTTCTCACTCTAGAAACGGGATATTTGGTAGCTTACTCTTAATAGAAAGTCCGATTTTTGTCACAATGCAGAGGGGCTGGGTGTCATTTAAAAAGTTTAAATACATCAAAAGCATTAAAGTTGAATTTTGTCTCAACACAAAGCAGGTGAAGATGGGCTTTGCCCAATAACATTTTGATTTAAAATATCTGATCAAAGAAAAAGTAAGTTAGACTAAAAATCTGACAAAGCATTCAATTCTAACTTTTGATATTTGACAGCTTTTGATTGTTGTTGCTACAGACACATTTTGTTCGGTTCCTCAAAAAGTATTGAATTTTGACACCTAGCCTTCATCTTGTCATCCTAAAATGTCCCTTATTTCTAAGGTTGACTTGGTGGTGGTTATCAAATCTGACCATAATGAATCTGGTCAGTTTTGTGTCGTTGTGACTGTTGCATGTATACAGAGAGAGAGAGAGAGTACATTGGCTTAATTTAAAAGGGAGACCTTGTCACATTGTCTTGTCACATTAGGGAAAGTCTGTCACCCAAAGACTTACTTTTTGTGTTATTCCTCAAAACTACTGGGTGCATTATTTGGTGTGAACAAGGATTCAATCTTAGCAAACAAGCAAAATTCAATACAAATAAGAATGTATTTCACTTTAATGATACATTTGTCCCAAGAAAATAAGCAGATTGGTGTTCAAATTATCACAATATCTTATCTGTAACATGAATGTGTTGCTGAATGCACTGACTATGATTGAAATGGCAATTTACATTGTAGTTATAAAACTTTACACCAAGTATCTTTTTAAAAAAAAACATTAATTTACTGAGATATTTGTGTGATAGACACTTACCCAACTAAAGCCTCAAATATCTTTTTTGTATTCTTGCTCACTGATAAAACAAAAAAACAAGAATACATTTTTTGAGTATTTTAATGCTCAATCATAAATAAAGGAGAACATCACTGAGAAGACTGTGGGCAACTGCTGGCATCTAAACTGTGTTTTTACAATGTGAGCAAGCCGGTTATATTTGGTGGATAATCTGCAGACATGTGGCGCTTTTCCTCCAGAGCAAAGGGCCAGTGCTGTAGAAGGGAGCAGTGAACAGGCATTGCAAAAATCACTTTCATGAGATAAGTCTGAAGAGAAAAGAACAACTTATAGCCACATTTGTAAAAGCTTATGGAGCACTTTCAACCACTATCACAGATGTGAGACGGACTAAAAATTATCCCAATCACGGTCTCATTTGTTTACGATTATCTCACTAAAGTGTAAGAATTTAAGAATTATGTATTGATATTCTAATTTCTACATCGTAATAGTATGGCTTATCAGTCTTTTAAGATTTGATTTCAATGTATGTGTTCTAATGTTATTTTATGTTGCTATGTATTATTTAGTTTAAGGTACATTAGCTGCCCTGCAGAACACTTGAAATTGACTGCTGCGGCAGCTGGTGTTTTTGTGAAATGCTGATGTAAACTAATTTAGTGCAAACAGCTGAAGATAGAAAAGAAAGTTTCAGTAGTTTTAATGGTTTAATATTTGTCATTCCACAACATGCTTACTGCACTGTAAATACAGTAGATCATATATAGTCAAATATGATTTTCATCCAAAATAACTGATATTTGACTATGTGTCTCTGTATTTTTATTTAAGTTTTTAATCATTTAAATTAAAATCTTAAAACTTGCCCGATGATCATTCGGTTTTTATTACTATTCATACACAGAGATTTGAAATCCTGAGAGGGAGAAATAGTACAGCTTCACTGATTTGCTGATTTATGACAACATTTAAAATAGTTAAATTTGGTGCAATAACCTGTTCTATGTATTGTACTGTGAAAACTTTGATACTATCATTTTTTATTATGGTTGTATTTTTATACCTGTATACAAGGCCTTCTGTCACTTGTTTTGTTGTTGTGTGTGGTGTTAACAGAGGTTACTGAAATGTCACATACAAACATCCTTTTCACCCTCCTTTACCAAAGAATATGATGTTATCTAACTGTAGGCATTTATGCTGTTGGGTTTTTAAAATATTCCACCATCTCATGATGTAACCTTAGCATGAAAGTTACTGTGTACAATGTAAATGAAAAAGCACTTGGAGACCACTGTCCCATAAAAGACTGTGATTGTTTGGATTAGTACAAAACTTTTAAATTGTCATATCTGAAGCTATTAAAACACCACTTTCTTGAATGCATTGTAAATTTCTCTACATTGACAATGTAAACTTAGTTCCTTACATTTCATTGTATTTATATTGTTATTCTGCTTTGAAAATATTTCTCTTTTTATATGTAATTCTTATGTAGCCATGTTTGATATTTAACTGATCATGTTTTGTTGAGGTTATAGCAGACATCATGCCTGGCTGTCTCACAATCTGAAGATTGTGTTGTTTTAGGCTTTAGATGCATATGGTGCCGTGGAGCCTGACATGCTGGCAGAATGCACTGTTAGCTGAAGACATTTTGACATGTCCCAGTAGGAAAAGCACAAGTGTAAATAATAAAATGAATGAATGATGGCTCAATTCCATTTAGCTGCTTCAGTTTCAGGGTCCTGGTATTGTGATTGCTGGCTCATTGTCTCACTGTCATGGCTTACTGGGACACTTGAATATTGCTAGTAACACTGGTGCTTCTCCTTCTATCAAAAGTCAAAATGTCTGCTGTGACAAAGGCCTTTTGTCTGTCCTGCTCCATATTCTCGGTAACCTTGCTCCACTCTGCAACTTTGTTTTCTTGTTTTTTGTCCATATTTTAGACTAACTTGGTATCTACTCTTGTACTGTAACAAACATAAAATAAT
The DNA here is from genome assembly GCA_029875015.1 of Lepomis gibbosus. NCBI lineage: Eukaryota > Metazoa > Chordata > Actinopteri > Centrarchiformes > Centrarchidae > Lepomis > Lepomis gibbosus. The sequence continues at coordinate 28,079 of JAPMOB010233062.1, forward strand.
GATTATCTTGTCAACCGTTAACAACTACAGCTCCCATGAGACTTTGACAGTGTACTAGTGAACAATGGTTAGCTTCTCTACCACTAACGTCTCTAAAGCCATGCAATCTCCTATCATCGGTGGCCCTCATCCATATTATGATAAATGGGAATTCCCACCAAGGTCTTGGAATTGTGGGAAATGATGTTTGATAAAGGCAGCTAAAATCAGAACTAATAAACAATAATATTATGGTATAAAAACATATCTAAACATATTGAGTGCACATCATCCTGTTGAGCAAGGTTGTGTTATAAGGGCTGGATCTTTAATAATTTGTGTTACTATAAATGTGATTTTAAATGAGGTTTTTCTTAATCAAAATCAAAGGTTTCTGTTCTGCTTTGACTCTATATTTCTCTTAGTGAGATATATTGTTGTTGTTGAACAAAATGACTGTTGTATTGTCTCCAAATCAGGAGTTGTACAAAGTTTACTATCCAGTACAGTAGTAGTAGATAATTGTTTAGCTTAAAATATGGACAGAAACCCCACAAAAATCTTTCAGCTTTTCATGAAGGCAGATAAAAGAAATTCCACTCAGTTACAAATGTTAATAAAACAACAAATGCTAGCTAGGACAGTGGGAGTGGGACTTCTGATGGTATGTTGAGACTCAGATTAGAGATGGCTTGGGTTAAGTAAGTGTTTGACTGTTTGTTGTTAATGGGAAAACATTTAAGACCATGAAATGATGACAGTGCAATGACTGATTGCCAGTATATTAGGTATAACCTCAGAGCTCCCTGAATGTTCATGTTCAACATGTAGCTTTGAGTTCTTATCTAAAATACTTTGTTAAATATAGGGAGAACGCATACGTTACAAAAAACAATTTCTTTCCTGAATTGTTCGCTTGACAGAAGGCACTGATTTTGGGATGGTCATCGCAGAAGGGATAGGAGATGATTATGGAAAGTTGATTACTCAATGACACTGTTCATTTCTGTCATTTTCAGCTGTAATATTTCAAGTTAAATCAGTGCTGACACAAGGCAAAAGAGGTGATAGTTTGTGTTGCTTTTCCATCATTGTCTTTTGAGTGATTTCTTTATCTCACCATCTTCAGCATTAGATCAACACATGGTATGTTGTCTGTAGGTGATGATTTCAAAATATGTTACCTCACATTTTGAGTGTTTTTGAGAAGATGTGAAGCCCAGTTATTCCTACAGTGTGATTGGCGAAGCCTGTAAAGCTTTGTATTATTCCCATTTTATTCCTGCATGATTGTTGTGGAATGTTCAAAAGTTGTGTAATAAATCTGAAAGTAACACATTCTGCTGAAATATTGTCCTGACATTTTTTCCTTTTGCAAAAGAGTCAACTTTTCACAAACTTAAAATCTTTTCATGGTTCTGCTTCTTCTAGTAAAAGTACCTGTCACCTCTACCATAAAGTGGAGGAAATTTGATAGAATCTCTCCGTGTTACCAAAATATCTTGAAAATTGATTGACTGAAAAAAGTTAGCATGAAAATGACAGAAATTCTTGCAATAAAAGGTTAAGAAAAGATTTTATCAGTGTGATTCTTTACAGAATAGCGGTTTGCTGATGAAATGATGACAAAGCTATTTATTTATTTACATATTTATTTGTAAAGCTTTGATTTTTCAAAAATGTTTACTAAAATTGTCACCACCACCGCAAAGTTAAGTTCAAAACTATATAAGCTACTGCAGAGTAGCTAATTTTACTAATGGTTTTCATGTAATTTTTTGACATAAAGGCATGTGATTTGCAATATCGTTACAGCAGCAAATGTGTAGTACAGACTGCAGTATGTAGAGTACTAAAAAATTTAATATTAAAACGTCATGTTCCTGAAGATATACAAAAAAATACAATTTACATTATATTACAATCATTTGTCAGATTATTTACATAGATGATGGTTTTATTGATGTTTGTGACAGAATTAAGCTCATTAAAATTCTGATCTCTGCAGTGCAGACACACCTCAACATATACATACATACAGCACCACAGATAAATCAGTTTTTAAACTGCTGTTTACTTGAGCTCACACAACTCAGCAGTGTCTCCAGGAGTATATGGAAGCCAAAATCCAGGATAGAGAGGCTGAGTGAACTTGGTCTGGACTCTGTGGAGGAGAGTCATGGTTTTAGTGACACTGTAGTAACACAGAGTACCTGCCCTATGATCCAGGTAAACTCCTATTCTGGAGGACCGAGGGCCTGAGATGGAAGTAACAAAATTGTTATGTCTGAAATTATAACAATCACTGTAACATTCTAATGCCCAAGATTTGGTATTATATCCAAATCCACAATCATTCACAGTCCCTGTTCTGCTAATATCCTTGTATGCAACTGCTATAAAAGCTGTCCCCTTCCATTTCACCTCCCAGTAACAACATCCACTCAGCCCCTCTCTACTCAGGACCTGCCATCTTTCAATAAATCTGTCTGGGTGACCCAAATATAACTGGTCTACTTTCTTTAATGTTGCTTTTCTGTTGCTGTTACTCAATGCTAAACGAGTGTGTGCTGTGTTGTGATCCAGTCTGATTTGACGAGAATATTTCAAAGATTCAGCTCTGGTTCTGGGCTCTGGTTGGGGAGCCACTTCAGTCACAGCCAGTGAGATCTTTGCCCACTCCTCACTCAAAACAGCCTCCAGTTTATCTCTGGCCGCTGACAACGCTGCTGTCACATCCTCAAAAGAGCACAGAGGAAGGACATCTATACTGGGCAAGTCTTTAGACTCGCTCAGACGTGACAGCGAGGGGTAGTTGTTTAGGAAATGGAGGTGATCCTCTGTGTGTGAGAGCTTCTCCAGCTCAGTGTCTTTCCTCTTCAGCTCAGTGATCTCCTTCTGCAGCTTCTTCTCAAGCTCTTTAGCTCGACTCACTTCACTTTTCTGCTGGAATCTGATCTGCTGCTTTACCTCAGAGTTTATTTTCTCAATTAGGCGGATCAACTGAGTGAAGATCTTCTCACTGTCCCTCACAGCTCCATCAGCAGAAAGATTGATAGCCTCCACCCTCTGCTGAAGTACCTTGACATCTTTCTCTCTGTCCCGGACTCTCTGTTGGATTTTTTGTCGACTCACCTCGAGCTCCGTCTGCCTTTCAGTCCTTTCTGCTGCAGCAGAGACTTTGTCATGGCCTTTATGATCATCCATGGAGCAGAGATAACAGATGCACTTCTGGTCCGTGCGGCAGAAAATCTTCATCACCTCGTCATGGCGAGAGCACATGTTCTCCTGAAGGTTTAATGTGGCTTCAACCAGCTTGTGTTTCTTTAATGCAGCTACATTGTAGTGAGGCTGGAGGTGTTGCTCACAGTAAGAGGCCACACACATCAGACAGGACTTGAAGGCTTTCAGCTTCCTCCCAGTGCAGAAATCACAGGCCACGTCCCCAGGTCCCGCATAGGAATGATCAGGTGAAGCAGCTTGAAGTCCTACCGTCTTCAGTTCCTCCACTAACTCAGCAAACATGGTGTTTTTCACCAGGACAGGCCTCGGTGTGAAGCTCTGCCTGCACTGAGGGCAGCTGTGTGTTTTCTTCTCATTCTCCTCATCC